>SEYY01000384.1:229744-234744 GCA_009176605.1 Armadillidium nasatum
TGCTGCAATAATTGCTGTTAATCAAGACCCATTGGGCATACAAGGAAGAAGAATATACAAGGTATCAGAAATTGATTATTGTTGTTGTTGTTCCAGGGTCAGTGGAATGTGTGTGTCGAAACGAGGAATCTCGAGATCCATCAAGTTTTGGTGGATCGGAATTGGAACTGGATTCCGATTATCTTTTAATCAATTTCATTCTCCTTGTTCTTAATAGAGATTACAATTCTGAGAATTTGAATTGCCTCAAAAGATCTTCAAGTTGGAAGGCTAATTCTCCAATTTATTTTTCCTTTTGCAGGAAAATGGCATCGAAATTTGGGCAAGACCAATTTCACCAGTCGAGGGAGACTTTTATTCTTATGCCATCGTATTCTTTAACAGAAGAACAGATGGAACACCTTCTGAGGTAAAGTTGTTTATATATATATATATATATATATATATATATATATATATATATATATATATATATATATATATATATATATATATATATATATATATATATATATATATATATATATATATATATATATATATATATATATATATATATATATAGAGACAAAATGAACTCTATAACCGTGTTTTGTTTTATACGATTAAAACCCCACAGGAAAATTAAAACACAAATTTTTAAAAAAGAGCAAGGCTTTCGAAGGAACAACCGTCCTTCATATATATATATATATATATATATATATATATATATATATATATATATATATATATATATATATATATATATATATATATATATATATATATATATATATATATATATATATATTATATATTTTTATTTATAGTTTGTAGTTATGTGGACAAGTTAATAAATATTTAAAAACATATCTATATTAATTTAACATAAAGAGCCAAAAATAGTTATATAGAATTAAGTACAAAAATATGACACTGGATATTGTAAAATTTGAAAATTTTAGTTCTTATGATTAAATTTTGATTTTTACCTGATAGTAGTACTATCCGGCTTGTCCCTATATGTAAAAATTTTAAAAATCAACATTCTGAAGATATTAGAGGGTGTCCAACTTGCTCTCGACCCCAGATATGCGGTTAAAGATATCAAAGTACTAGTTATAAATTAATAAAAGTAGCATGTTTAACTATAAGATGTAGGACTTGTGTGCCGAAGCTATCGGAATCAATCACTAGAAAGAGAGGAACTCTCTGGAGAAGGCACCATACTCATTAAAGAACAAAAGCACGGAAAGTGTAGACTTTAAAAACGCGCACACAACTATGTTGAACAATCTTTTTATGGAGATGCCAACGATCATATATCCTATTTTATGAGCAAAAAAAAAATTTTTTTTTTTAGAAAATTCAAATCTTATAAAAAAATATAAAAAAAAATAATGAACAGTGTAGCGAGAAATTTAAAAGTAGTTTATATTTACGAATTTTAGCACCTTATAAACTAATAGAATTAAGAAGAATGAACCATACTATGCCAATAACTTATGTAGTTAATATTAATCCCTTTTAAATTTTATTATTATTATTTCAGGTATCTGTGACCCTGGAAGAGCTTGGTCTGACCGAACCAGGTGGTTATGACATTACCGATCTCTTTGATGGCGTAAATTATGGAGTGGTTCTCCCTAGCAAAAGATTTACCGTCGATGTAAACCCTTCAGGAGTCGTCCTCGTTCGCTGTGAGGTGATGGCAGCAAAACGAAAACAGCGAGGATCTATTCTGAAGGGAGTGAATGGTCATGTGGCTGTGCCATTAAGTAATAGTATATTCCATTCTTTTAATAGAAATTTCAACAATATTAGGCCTTAATAACTGTTAAGTTTATTTAGATTTTCGAGTGTCACTTTTTGAGTGGTTTGTTATGTACAAATATATGCTATTAAAATTTATTACTTATTTAATTCTCTTGTAACTTATTTTCCTTTTTACATTTAAGCAGGGCTTCGGTAACTAGAGTTGAAGCAAAAGGTTTACCATAAAATCTTTTATACTCTACTTTAAAGATGTTCACAGCCGGAACCGAAGAAGGAGCGAGATAATTTTGAAATGACCACGACGGAGCCGGCCACTTTTTAAATAAATGAAGCCAGAACTATCAAATATAATTTATACAGTCTCCAGCCAGGAGTCTAAAGTTTCCTGTGAGATCTCTAAAACTAAATATGTTCGTATCTGAAGATATCCAAATCGCAATAGGATTAATAAAAGGAGTTAATATCGGTTGAGAGTTATTAGAAAGAATCGATTATTAATTTTTAATCAATATTAACTATGAAGTTTAGAAGTTCTGGGATAAAAAGTATAATATGTGATCGATATTTTTTGGTTAAAATCGTTCGAATTCGTTATCAACTGCCACCTCAAAAAATTAAAAAGAAATTGCAAAATTATAAATCGGTTAATAAAGTTTTCCGAATATTTAATACCCTCAATAAAACTGAAGAAATTCCGAAAGATTACATTAAAAATGAGAAAGATAAGGAATTTTATTTAGGAATCTTATGTCGAGGGAATTTTTAGGCTAAAGTGATGTGGAGCCTAGAAATTGCCACCCATAAACTTCAAAGAAACTATATTTGACCCCATTTTCAAATGTTGATTTGTAATTGAAGGAAAAAAACGGCATTGCGTTAATTCGTTGTTATATGTGAAAAAGTTGAAGTATTTTTACGATCGTAGTACGAAAGTCGTTGAGTCATTTCGGGTCTCAAGATTTCAAGGGATTATCGTTTGTAGATGACTTTTACGCCGCTAACAATACAGACCTGTTTGAAAGATGTGTTTGGAGAATAATTGATATTAACGTTGTAAGGAAAAAAATGTCTGATAATCTGCAAAAGGTCACTAATCTTAGGGAAAATGTGGCTACAAGGTCTAGGGATATTAGTTTAGCCTGTAAAAGTAGACTAATCAGACAAAAAAAAAAGGAGCAGTAGAAAGTTCCTCTATGAAGACCAAGGGACACCATAACTTCATCCATATCTTCTCTTGGTTTTGAATTAATAAAGTTAAAGAAAAATGGTAAGTGTGTTGTTGTAAGAAAAGTTTTGTAGAAGTAAAAGTCGAACATGTTTTGAAATTTACAATTTTTTAATGGTAAAAAAAAAAAAAAGATAATATTCGAAGATTTTATTATAGTATTCCATCCATTGTGCTAACACAATACAAATGCGTAGCACATGAAAATGTCTCCTGGGGGCGCAGTACCTCCCTACCCGTAAGTGGTAGGGCAATAATTAAAATATATATAGAGAAAGGGATAGTAGCAATATGGTATGGAGACGACGACCAAATTTATTGAGTTCATACTATAAGATGAACTTGGTACGATTTGCAAATTATGTAACCTTTCTGAGTGAAAATGAAATGTAGTAAGAGCCTTACTTCGCCATACAATAATTCGCATCTACATCTACAATACATAGCTCTCCAATATCTTTATCCTCATGACCTTCAGCTATTTTTTTGGTCAGAACATCCGTAACCATGACATGAACGACTAAAACAACCACTAGTTGCATACCATTGAATACCAATTATTTATTTTTTAAAAATTAATCAAATGAAGCACTAGTTTGAACCCTTGAGATAACTCTTTTTCTTTTTTTTCATTTGAAAATCTTACTTAACATCTGTTGTGGTTATATATATATATATATATATATATATATATATATATATATATATATATATATATATATATATATATATATATATATATATATATATATATATATATATATATATATATATATATATATATATATATATATATATATATATATATATATCTACTATTTAATCTGTACACAGCAGACCTACCCACCCCACAAACTCGAGAAATAAAACTAATAACATATGCCGACGACATATCCATTACGATACAAAACCCTTCCATACCCACAGCCACCACACTCACTCAATCAAGCATCCAACAAATGGAAACATGGCTAAAATCAAACAAAGACAGATTCCCCTGAAAAAAATCCTCAATTACTCTTATTACTACCCATAGACACCAATCTTTCCTCCACCCCCACGTAAAACTAAATAATACCCTCATTCCTCTATAAAACTATATAAATCTCCAAAGATCCTAGACCTTACATATGACACACACTTCACCTTCTTAAAATACATTCAAAACATAACCAACACTGCAAACAGGAAATTAAACATCATACGAACACTCACAAAACAATTTCAGTACGAACTAACCACCCTCATCACAGCATACAAACAGTTCATCAGACCAACACTTAATTACGCAACTCTCGCCTGATACCCGGCCACCTCACCCTCAAAGACAGAGAAATTACAAAAATAAATAAATAATATAAAAAAAAACGCTCTTCGAATCATCACAGGTTGCACTTAAACCACTCCAATTCAGCATCTACACGAAGAAACAAAAATACTCCCGATCCGTGTTCACCTAGACATGATAGGAGCCCAATTCTACGCCAACACACTAGACATATCACACCCACGTCACTATAACCTGCAACCACACAAGACACTATCTAAAATTAACCCCATCATCCCCTGCCCAATACTATAGTAACATTCAAAATCATTCCACCTACTGCAAACAACATATCACTAAACAAACACATACACACCTTCTTAACACAAAATTATTATCTCAACAAACAACAACCTGACATATCAAATACTCAAAATACATTACCAAGCAAAACCCAAATTACCCTATCCAGATTGAGGTCAGGCCACCACCCTAACCTACAACCATACAAACTTAGATTCAGTATACAAAACACACTATCTCCAATATGCCAAAGATGTATGCAAGAACCAGAGACAACAGAACACCTCCTTCTGAGATACCCCTCCCTCACACAACACAGAACCCTCCATCACATTCTCATCTCTGAGAGACCTTTGGGAACGGCAGGCGGCCATTGCGGATTTCCTGAAAGCAGTGTGACCCTTCCAATGAGGAAGGTCCAAGGGGGAAAAATTTATTTATATATAA
>SEYY01000384.1:239744-257244 GCA_009176605.1 Armadillidium nasatum
ATATAGGGTAATTAATCCAGTTCCACTTTTGTTTGTATGGCGAAAACAAAACCGTTTGTACCATACATCATTTATACGAAGGAGGGAGGTCTTGAAGCAAGAGTAAACCAAGAACTTAGAAGGATAAAGGTCTTTAAAAAGTTTAAGAGTATACACTGAGATTAGAATTGGGACTGATAAACATGCTTCTAAGAAAATAAAATAAAGAGGCCCTTCTTTAGTTACTAAAATACATACTGCTAATAAATTATAAAATAATTATAACTTATTATTTTTAATTATTATTATTTTTAATTATAATAATAATCATTTATTATTATTTTGCTCTTTTTTTTTTCGTTTTCTTTTTCATTTCCCTTTTCATTGTTTATCTCAAACTCTTATCACTACTTATCTCTCTCTGTGTGTATCAACTGGATCTTGAAAAAGGTTTCCCCGAATTTGGTTACTACCTCAATCAGACGGGAAGACCCATTGTCTACTCATGTGAATGGCCACTTTACCAATCTAATGTACGTATTATAGTAAAGATTCAAGCACTTAGTTTCTTTTTCTGTACTCCATTTTATTTACTTATGTACTGTACTGAATTTTATTCATTTCATGTTCTGTACTTTATTGATGAACTGTAAATTTTTATGTTCTGTACTTTATTTACATGCATATATTCTGTACTGTCCTTTATTTACTTACGTATTGTATTTTATTTTAAAGTAATGTACCTTATATGTTTATATATATTCAATAGTGCGGTTTTTTATTTTTATGCACAGTACCTGTTATTCTATTTTGTACTTTTCTTACTTATGTACTATACTTATCTTTCGTATTTTATTTATATAATGTGTATTGTGTATTGTGCTTTTTTTTATTTATGTACTTTATTAACTTGTGAACATTATTGTACATTATTACCCCCATGTACATTATCATTATCATCTTAAATACTTTTATTTTATATACTTTTTTATTAATATTATAATGATAAAAGAATTGGGAAAAATTGCAATTAATTAATTTTATATTTGAATATGAATATGAATTTAAATTTCAACTATTATTAATTATTACTACTACTATTATTATTATTATTATGAAGGCGAACTACACTGCTATTAGAGAGACATGTAACCTGTGGAGAAATTATCATGACATTGAGGATTCTTGGGATTCAGTCCAAGACATTATTAACTTCTATGGAAACGATCAGGATGTCTTTGCTTCATTCGCAGGTCCTGGCGGATGGAATGATCCAGATATGGTAACATCATCATTTTTTTAAAATTTTGTTCCTGGTAATATTATTACAGTTTCATTAACAGACTGTATAGTACATTGTTATTAACGAGGTATAAGAATTGATTGACTCAATGTTTGAATGCTTTGGTTCTATCCCTTACGGGGATCATAGGTAGAAATAACCTAGGATGATCCCTTCCTCCAATAGAGTAATGTATTTGACCTACGAACTTAAAAAATAAAATACGTTCTCAACATTTTTGTAACAATGTTGGGGGGAGAAAGGGCCTTGGACAACCACCAAGGCCAGGGGATCAGGGGATGTAAATTGTGTATTTGTCTGCATATAATTGACGCTCAACTCAAGGACTACACTTACCCTACTTGTATTCTAACTACAACATACCAAGCAAACTAATAAATGGGCACTTACATTTTGAGGGTATATTGGATAACAAAATCCTTTGCCCTTCAAAAATACACAAAGCACTCTCAGCAGTTGAGGTGGAACTGATGAACAATCAGGATCAAAAGAGACTTGATTGACTCACAAGAGAGGAGGTGAACACCTAATATTTTCATCTTTGAACCACGACTTATAAGTAAGAAGTAAAAGTTTCTGGGAGATACTCACACTTAGATCTTCAGACACAGGTGAATTTAAGCAAGCAATTATATAAAGCATTTATTGCGATTATTTTATGTGATAATTTAAATTAAACCTTTACAATTTTACAGTTATAACCCACCCTCAATCCGTAATCCTAATTTTAAGGGACAACCACAACCCAAGCCCCGGATCCTGATACAAAGAAGGACTAAGACTACAGGAAGTGGAAGTGGTTAGTAAATGTAAAGTCCTAAGAAGAGAACCTACAAGGGAATAATTATTGCTTAGCTTAGTTCTTAAAATCTTGGAGGCTGGTTATGAAATCCGGCCTGGAACTTCACTTTCACTTTTCAATTAATGAATTTTGTATAATATTTATGAGTTGAACTAATATATAAGCACACAGTGGAGGATGGTGTGTGCATCAACGTCAGTTGCAGAAGGGATGACTCTTGATATCAAAAATACAGAATCAAGTCCAAAAAAAAAAAAAACCCTATTTTATAAAGGAATTTAACAATTAGTGCATTGTTTTACATTATATTAACCTTTAGTTTATATTATTATATTTTCACCTTCATTTTTACTTAAGAAATTTTTAGTACCTTATGAAACAATAAGAACGTCTATAGCTTCTTATTGCGAAGGGTTGTAAATTGTTTTTCACACAATGTTTTATCCTCTACACTCTGTATGCTCTATTAAGAATAACAAATTTAGTTTTACATATATATATACACTTCCTATCACCTAATTTTTACTTTAACATTAAATTTAATACCTTTTTCTAGTTTTCTTTTCTTTTTTTATTTAAAGTAGTTTGAGTCATAAAAGTCTCCTGATCGTCTACTTCTACTAAAATTCCTGTAATAATTAATACTTTAATTATATCATTTCACTAGTACATTCATTTTAAGTTTGTTTTATATCTACAAGTTTTATTTATCTTTATATAGTTTTAAATACATTATTTTACTATACCTTTTTTTTACAGGTATTACGTATTATGAGATCTTCATGAGAGGTTATTCTCTGAGTTGCATAAAGTTAAGAACAATTCCTCACAATAGGAATTTTTCTTATTTATGGAATTATATTTATAATTATAATTTACTATTATTATTCTCTCAATTTCTGAAAAATACTAATATGTAGTTATATTCCAAATCATAAATATTTTGACTATACAAACAAAAATATAATTTTATCTATCTACATCAGACAAGATGAGGAGGCGAAAGCTCGAACGCTTTCCCACTCACTCTTTTCTATAACTTCCCCTTTCATCCCTCCCCACCAAGTCTGATTCCTGCTTATTTATTTTGTTTTTCTCTTTTTACAAGTTCCTTCTCATATTCAGCTGCCTTTATGATATCATCTAATGCTTCCAATTTTCTTTTCTTGTCACACTGATTTTCGAAACTACACTCACTTACATAGGCACGAACTGCTACATGTGCACTAGTGGCAAAAGATTCTTTTTTATCTTCCCTACGGGAAAATGATTCTTTATTTGTTTTGACATAAGAGTATGAAGGTAGAAGAAAAGGGTTAGTAATAGTATAAGGATAGTAGTGTGCGGTGTGTTGTTGTTGTGTTGGTAACGATTCATATTCATTACCATTATTATTGTATAATGTTTGAGGATTTTCTGTGCATCCTTGTTGCGAGGTAGACGGTTGATCTAAATCCACAAAACGATAAAAACACTCTGTAACTCTATCAGATGAAAGTGGAGGTCTTTTTTCAGAGGGATCAGAATAAACAGCAAGCCTGGGTGGTGGACATTGTGAAATATGCTGAGGAGGAGGATAATCTCCTAATAATCCTTTTGTTTTAGGGAGTTGCTTTTTGCAGAACTTTTACCTTTTTTTGGGAGAGGCTCTCTAAATTGTTCAAAAATCTTTTTATTATTGAGGAGGTAATATTTGAGATATTCTTGGCTTCCATGAAGGCCATCAGGGTATCAATTCAGAATTCAGATGTGATGATTTTCCGCTCAAATACTCTATGTGAGCCACCCCATCCTTTTTAAGGGTTTTTGCAAAGGGTCTACGTTTAATAAAACAGTTTAAAGCCCCATTTCCATATAATAATTGTTTATTCACCCAGTGATACTTGTGGTTTGTACAAACTCCAAAATGAGTAATAAACGTTGATGGAATGTTCTCTCATGCATTTGGGATTGTATTCTGGATGAGTATACAGGAAATCGCAATAATTTTCACCCCAAGCTTTCACCAAGCGTGTTTGGTTAAATTCATACATGTCCTTAATTGTTGGTAAGGACAAGTACACCTCACAACTGGAATTCATTTGCAACACATACTCCATGATATTATTCATAAGTCCAGGGATAATATCCAAGGTGAAATATTTACGAGGACCAAAAATGGTAGTGTCTCGTTTTCCCTTTGTTCTTATAGAGGTTCTTCTCCACGCATATGGGGTAAGAGCCCAGATAATTATAATATGTGTGTTGCTTTTCATCCTCCTTTTTACCTGCCCCAAACATTCATCTAAAGTGGCTCCTGACCGGTATTCTGTATCCACTCTTACTCCATAATCTTCTTTTATTTGGTGTCGTCTTTCATAGAACATACGAACCTCTGAGTCGCCCACTACTAATAAATTAATAGTAGATAAGTTACAGGCCATGTTGGCTGGAAAAAAGGAAAAATAAAAATTTAGAATATTAATAGAAAAAAAAGTTTCCCAAGATCCCAGTCCTCTCGTAAACAAAGGATCCGTGGCCTAGGCACACAATTTCCCTCTACCAGGACTGGATATCTGGGTGCTAACATGAATTTATGAATAATATAAATAACGAATAAAATACACATATATATAATTAATAAATACTATATATATATAATAATAAAGAATATATGAAG
Source organism: Armadillidium nasatum (assembly GCA_009176605.1). Lineage (NCBI taxonomy): Eukaryota > Metazoa > Arthropoda > Malacostraca > Isopoda > Armadillidiidae > Armadillidium > Armadillidium nasatum. The sequence goes on from SEYY01000384.1 coordinate 244,488, forward strand.
ATTACATATATAAATAATATATATTATAAATATTATAAATGATAATAGTCAATAATTCAAAGTAATAATGTATGATATAATTTACTCCCTATGATATTAACATTAAAACAATCAGCAACCAATACCCTATATTACTCTTGCATCAATTATAAAATATAAATGTCTGTGGCATCTATATTTGCTCTGATTCCAATTCCATTGTGCACTTGTCTCTGATTCCAATTCCATGGTGCACTTGTCTCTGATAAGAGAAAATACCAAAAAGAATTATACAGATTCCAATTTTATTTCTTCTTTTTCCACTCTAGTGGAGTACTCATTATGCGGTCGTATTCAGAAACCATTCCACGAGACCGAGTGAAAGGTCTGATAACTGGAGCTTCAACTATTAGCAAAGGTAACTCTTCAATCACCGGTTCCCCCGTTTCACTAGTGGTTCGAGTTAATTTTTTCTTAAGAATGACTTCCCCCTCTAAAGAATAAGATGATGACAATTCATCCAATTTATGAACAGAGGAAATATTTGTAAGATGATAGTTCTGCTCTAAGAATTGCAATAAAGTATTCGGAGATTGAGTTACTTCATCTTCTTCCAATTCATCATCTAACAATCCTTCTTCAATTGTTTCTAGTATTGTGTCAATTCCTAAACCTGCTGGTTTCTTCAGGTTTTTTGAATTGTCTGATTCCAGGATGTCTTTCTGTTGGTCATCACCAAGCTCATCTATCATAAGAGAGGAATCGTCCCATTCCAACTCTGGGATATCCATTATTTGATCATATGGTGAAAACACCCGGTCGAGAATTTGGTCATTTGTTATATTCATGGCATCCCATCGAATTGTATGAGATTCAAACCCTGAGAAATTTGGTGATTCGTATTCAGAATCCATTTCTGCTTTGTTAGACTTCTCTTCTGATTCATTGAATTTCTAGCAAAGTAGTCGAACGAGAGTGTTTAAAATCCATAGAATATACACTCGTGCAAAGATCATTAGCAATGGAAAAAGAAAGGATATTCAAAGGAGAAAAAGTCTCATTAGGAGTGCAACAGGGTACAGAAAGGATAGGTGATATGTTGAAGAGATTGACTTCTGCACGAAAGTTATCTTGAGAATTCATCTCACTATTTACCAGTTCCTTTGTTCCATCCGTACATGAAACATCAGATACTGACTGCAAGTTTCTAAGAGTTTGTACCATCTGTGCAAGGACAGAGGTTTTTATCTCAGAGCTGTCCGATTCACCAAAACCTTCAAAATCATCTTCCTTCTCCCTCACTATTTATATCATCATCTGATGAAGGTTCATCTTTATCAACCTCTTCTCTTTCATCTTCAGACCTATATTCTAACTCTACATCATTAAGTGTATCCTCCTCTTCCTCTGCTTGAAATACCTTCTCCTTGAAGAAGGGATTTTTCAGTAGATATGAGGGAATTTCGATCCATTTCCGCAGATGCGAATAATGAACCTTTTCCTCTCGTGAATTTGGGTTGGCCACTCGTTTGATTCTATAAGTGACTTTATTGTCATTCACCACTTGTAATAACGAATGGTCCTTCCCATCGGACTCTAAATTTGTTGGTCACTTGGTGTCCCTTTAAATATGATTTTTTTCGCTACTCTTTGCCCAATTCTATAAGGTTTAAAATTTGGAGTACCATCATCCCAATATTGTGGAAAAGTATGAGCAGGTTCTACATGTGACTCCTTCAATATAAAGTCTGAGGGTGACATCTTTATAGAACTATGCCAGGTATGATTATAGATGATTACTGCAGATGACAACTCCTCATCCCAATTCGACTCATTTTCTAAAACCAGGCATCTTAATGATTGGATAAGACTCCTATTAAACCGTTCACATATACCGTTGCTTGCAGGATGCATTGGGGATGTTCGAATATGCTGTATGTTAAATCTTTCTAAAACAATTTGAAAGGTTTCAGCTACAAACTCCATTCCATTATCTGTCAATAAACGGTTTGGTAATTTAGGCAAAAAAGGCAAGATTCTATTTTCAAGAGCATCTGCCACAGTTTCACTTTGCTTGTCTGCTATGGGTATTACACTAACCCATTTAGAACAATGATCAATTAACACAGTTACATACTTATTTCCACTATTGGTAACAGGGAATTTCAATAAGTCCATGGCTACAAGGTCAAAGGGAGTGTTTGTGTTTATTTTTAGTGTAGGTGGTATGATTTTACTTGAATGCGTTTTCAACTTCTGACATGTAGGGCAACATCTTACTACATCTGAAACAACCTGATTTGCCCTAGGATGCCAGAAATGACGATAAATTAAATCTACTATTTTATTTCTGCCAATATGAGCCAAATTCCAGTGTAGTTTAAGGACAATTAAAACTAGAAAATTAAATGACAAAACTATTTGTTTGTGTTGTTTATGTTGTTGATGCTGATATCGATACAACATATCATTTTGTATGAACAGGTCTCTATGGTGGCATTTAAATATTTTTAACAAGGGTGGCCATATAGAACTAGGTGTATTCAAAGACACATGTTTGATTAAGTTACGAAGAACATAATCGTTATTTTGATCAATAATAATATCAACTTCTCGGATATTATTTTGAGCTATATTAAGATCATCATAAAGTGGTATGACCTCATTTATGTTTATAATAATCTCATTAGTTTTAGTTTGGACAATGTCAACAGGTTTTAAATAATTATAATGTATGCCCCCAAGACACTTTAATCTACAAATGTTATTTGTAAATTTGGAACCATAAATTATGGGTCTTTCGTCGTCATAATATACTTCAATCCTAGTTTTATATATATTACAGAATGAATCAATGACCTCAGGTACTGGAACTTGTCCAGTACATTTCATGACCCTTATTTTCTTTCTAATCCCTTTTTCCTGAAGTTTATAACGCTCTAAATTCTTTAAAAGTTCTTCAACCACGGTCATACGTATCTCCAAATGGTTCTCCATTGAACCATACAGGAACAAGGAAAAACACCTTGAAAACCGCATCACCGCCCCCTGGGACCTCAATGAGTTCGAACCCTACTGGGATGAATTCAATGGATTTTGGATTCAATTCAGAGATATCTCCATAAGACTGATCAAGTACCGGAGATCTAGATAAAGCATCGGCAATTATATTCACCTTTCCTACTATGTGCCTAATCTCAAAATCGTAATCATTTAGTTCCTCCCATGTACGGGCCACTCGTCCATCCACCATGCTCATGTTTTGTAGATAGATTAGGGGTTGATGGTCAGTATATATAACAAATTTAACACCCTTTAGGAAAGCTTTTAAGGACTTGACTGCCCATCTCAAGGCAGTAAGCTCCTTATCTATGGTGCTATAGTTTTTCTGTGGTCCACTAAATGTTGTAGAAATATAAGCGATTGGACGTTGCACCCCATTTTGTTTCTGGGATAGGCATGCTCCAGCGCCTAGATTAGAAGCATCAACATATAATTCTAAAGGTGAAGCTTCTGGAGAATAATTAGGAAATCCCCAATAAAGTAGGATTTACCAATGCTTCCTTTAATTGAGTAAAAGCATTTTGACACCCTTCAGTCCAAGTAACAGTTTTACCCCCTGTCTGTGAGGATAATGGTTGCGCTATCTGAGAACAATTAGGGATATGGCGACGATAGAAATTCACCATCCCCAGGAATTGCCTCAGCTGTTTAACTGTCGTTGGAACAGGAAATTCCAGCGCACCTTTTAAATTTTTTTCTAATGGTTGTATTCCTTTTTCGGATATTCTGTGTCCTAAAAACTCCACTTCTGTTCGACATATTCGAGTCTTTTTAGGTTTTAATTTGTATCCCATTGGACCCCAAAGCTATTAAGACCTTTTCCAAGGTATCCAGATGATCTTCAAAGCTCTTACCGAGGATGATTATATCATCAAGATAAACCATGACCTTGTTCCATGGGAGGCCAGCTAGAGCAATCATCATACCACGTTGGAAGGTGGCAGGTCCATTTTTTACGCCAAAGGGCATTTTCGTATATTCATACTGTCCGAATGGGGTTGAAAATGCAGTTTTTTCAATGCTATCAGCATCCATAGCTATTTGATAATAACCTTTTATAAGATCGATTGTAGTGAACAGAGAATTCCCATGCATATTGTAAATCATGTCAATTAAGTTAGGCAATGGGAAGGAGTCTCCTTTCGTGACATTGTTAAGCTTTCTATAGTCAATACACAACCTCAATGAACCATCAGGTTTTCGAACCGGAACCACAGGAGCTGAGTAAGGAGACTTACTATACTGTATGATTCCACTTTCCATAAGGTCGGCACATTCTTTTTCAATCTCTTGCGCCAAGGGCCCGTGGAAGCGTCTAACGGGAATTCTGACGGGTTTATCCGTCTCCAACTCTATGGTGTGAGTAATGTTGTGTGCCAATCCCACATCATTGTCACCAGTACTAAGTACATGTGGGTATTTCAACAAGATTGAAATTAACTTTTCTTGCTTGATCAGTGGACAGTGGCAAGGTACTAATTTCGAATTCTAACTTGATTTTTTCTACGTCCCAGTATACTTCTGGGTCTATTAAGTTAAATTCTGGTGTTCCCTGTTGTATACAAACCTGCCCATCCCTACAACCTAGGTCGCTAATACTACCTACAATGAAGTTTTTCCTAACATGCTGTTCTTTCTCTGAGGGATTTAGAACAGCTATTAATACTTCCTTCACACTAATGTCTAATATACCTGGAAGGAAGGTCAAAGAAGAATGACTCACTCCTGAAAACTCTACCAATCTGTTTTTATAGCTATTTTTAATACAAGTAGGAATGGTAATTGATACCATTTTACACTGATAGGGGGGAATTTTGGTGAATTCAGGAATAAGACAATTGTAAAATGGGATAGTCAGGCTTATATCTTTGCCGACACTGGTCAAGTTATCCTGAGTCCTCTTCAGCAATTCTCGGTGGGTCAGGTCGGGAAGCAATTTGTTGTCCTTAAGGGCAACCGCACCTAAAATGGCATTATGATTCATCACTTCTAAGGGAATTATAAAAAATTTAATGGGATTAGTGGTGAAGCCACTATCAAAAACTACCCGTTCCTCAATATAAAAAGTGACAGGAATTCGGTGATTATGCCCAAAGCCCATTATTGCTGTAACTTCTTTAGAGGGTTTAAGATCTACATTATGTAAAGTAGGTAAAACCCCTTCACTCAACAAACTAACTCCCGCACCTGTATCCACCATGCAATCCAGGAAATTTTTACCTGCATCAAGCGAGACATTTATGATCAGCGGATCTACGTCTGCCTGACATAAATTGCAGATAACCTCAGGATTGTTATACAGCCTACACTTGTCATTTTTACTATCAAGTTCAAGTCCAATTTCATTTTTATGTTCTACTTTTGACTCAAGTCCATTTATGACACTGTTATAATTTAGGGTAGCCTCAGTTTGGGGAACATCCAAGTCCACCACCTTCCCCACAGTGCACCCTATCACTGCGGAGTCAGACAGTTTTCCGGATGATCCCCCAAGCATTTTCCTTCATCATGTGACTCGCCACACATTTGACAATTGTCAATGCGTCGGGTCTTGGGTTTAGCCCCACTGGCTGCCCACGGGTCTATAGTCAATGAGGAATTTTCGTAAGTCCTGCTATTATTGGTCTGTGTTCGCTGGGGTAATGGGAAATTTGGTTTTGGTCTGGGAGGACTATAACTACGGACTATCTGATTCTGATTTCCAACTCCTCTTTGCTTAGGGGAACCCTGTTTGTTCCTAGAATTGCAATTAATTCCAAGATGGTCCCCTTCACAATAAGGACATTTTAGAACTGATTTTTTATTCCCCTTGAGATTTGAACCATTTTTCACATTATGCCAGCAATCATTACGAATGTGTCCCTTGGTTTTGCAGTAGCTACAAATACCAAGAGCTTTATAACATTCATTGATAGTGTGACCATTTCGTCCACAATGTGTACAGAAATTTACGGATTTACTTTCTTGAGTAACCCGATCCCGATTATGATTCAAATTCCATGATGGAGTTTTTTGATATAGTCTGTTAGGCTGAGGAGGGGATCTTTTTAAGATCTCACTCCACGTAGCTTGCGGTGTCACTGCATCTACTTGGACTACTTCAATGTCTCGCCTCTGTGATTTTTCTTTAGAGACTGCTTGCGTCTCTAACTGATCAGCGTTCTTCCATGGTTGGAACTCTCGATCATATGAGTCAGCCAAAAGGACCAATTTATCCCAGGGCACTTTTGTCTGTGTGCACATCTCATTCTGGATGATAAACTCTCTTAATTTAGTTTGCACATTTGTAGGCAGGCTTAATATAAATGCAGTACGCAGAGATTCATGTTCTCGCATATTTACTCCGGGGAAAGCCTGTTCGGCGAGTTGTTCAAGCCGCAATGCAAAAAGGTTAATATCTTCCCCTGTCTCACGTTTAGCTGAATGATATGCCCTGAGTTTATTTTCATTCCTTTTCTTCTCTTCCTGTATATACCACTTTATTAATATTCCTTTGGCAGTGTTATAATCTGTAACCGTTTTTACTATTACATTATATAAACGCAAAAACTTTCCAGTGAGGTATTTCTCCAATAACCTAAGCCATTGGTCAGGACTTTGGGGATACTTTTTATTACAATATTTTTCGAAATACTCCAGGAATTTGTGTAAGTCCTGTTCTTTCTCATAGCTGTAAACTTTTGGTTCTAATATCTTTGGTTTCTGGGAGTTATTTATTAATATGGTCAGCAAGGACACAGTCTGGGTCAATAACGACATTTGTTGCTGAATTATATCGAACTGACTTGCTGTAAACATATCATTTCTGTGATTTACTGTTACTGGTGGTAAGAATGGTTGAAATGGTATAGAATGGCTTACAGTCACTGGGGTTGTCGGAGTTTGTGTAAAAATCATTCCAGTAGTAGTGGTGGTAGTGACTACATGATCTGCAGACATGATAGAGGATATCAAAGGAGTGGTGCTCACATTAGTGCTGGATGTCATTAATTGGTTCTCAAAATGCAACAAAAAGGCATTTTCAGGATTACCAATTTGTTCTGTGGATGTAACTTGTACCACTTTCTGCAGTGTCTTCTTTTTTTGTGAAGTTATTAGTTTTCCCTTCAGCTAGTGGGTTTATTCCAGCATTAACTTTTGCCTCATCAAGTTTTTTATTTAAGACCTCCATCTGGTTAGATAAACTACCCATAATGTTCTTTACAGCATCAGCTGAAATCATTCCTTCGGGACTCTCACTTGGAGTTATCAATGACTGCTCCATTCTACTTTGTCGCCCACTCTCTATAAGATCTAAATACTCCTCTATAGCCATATCGGGAATAGAACTTGCCATCTTTTCCTTTTTCTGAAAAAGAACTGATTATTTCTGAAAAGAAATCTTTATATATATATTTATATAAATATACTTACTAACTTAAGGATTAGAATGTCTTATAAACCAGGATTTCATTTATCCCTGCATAGATATATGCATATAAATATACATATATCTATACACGTAAACTTAAGGACTTGGCAAAGTTTAACCCAGAATTATTTTTTCATAGATACATGTATACAAACATACACATAAATACTTGAATGCGAAATTTTGCTTATCTTCTTTTCTTAGAGGATATCTTTCACAAGACTACAGCTGCAAAGAAAAATAATATGCGAACGCATACACCAGTGCCCCAGAATGGCCGGCACACCAGTATATACGATTAGTGTGGGTTAATATTTCCAACTTACGGCTCAATAGGTCTACAGAAAAATGGAGAAACCCAATCCAACTGTCGTGGTTCCACACTTATTCAACTTCCTATTCACAATCACACCCCTCACCTACTCGAACAATCAAGTCCCTGTTCGGGCGCCAATTTAATTTTGTGTATGTTGGGGGGAGAAAGGGCCTTGGATAACCACTAAGGCCAGGGGATGTAAATTGTGTATTTGTCTGCATATAATTGACGCTCAACTCAAGGACTACACTTACCCTACTTGTATTCTAACTACAACATACCAAGCAAACTATAAATGGGCACTTACATTTTGAGGGTATATTGGATAACAAAATCCTTTGCCCTTCAAAAATACACAAAGCACTCTCAGCAGTTGAGGTGGAACTGATGAACAATCAGGATCAAAAGAGACTTGATTGACTCACAAGAGAGGAGGTGAACACCTAATATTTTCATCCTTTGAACCACGACTTAATAAGTAAGAAGTAAAAGTTTCTGGGAGATACTCACACTTAGATCTTCAGACACAGGTAATTTAAGCAAGCAATTATATAAAGTATTTATTATGATTACTTTTAATGTGATAATTTATATAATTAAACCTTTTACAATTTTACAGTTATAACCCACCCTCAATCCGTAATCCTAATTTTAAGGGACAACCACAACCCAAGCCCCGGATCCCTGATACAAAGAGGACTAAGACTACAGGAAGTGGAAGTGGTTAGTAAATGTAAAGTTCTAAGAAGAGAACCTACAAGGGAATAATTATTGCTTAGCTTAGTTCTTAAAATCTTGGAGGCTGGTTATGAAATCCGGCCTGGAACTTCACTTTCACTTTTCAATTAATTCTATATAATATTTGAGTTGAACTAATATATAAGCACCACACAGTGGAGGATGGTGTGTGCATCAACGTCAGTTGCAGAAGGGATGACTCTTGATATCAAAAATACAGAATCAAGTCCAAACAAAAAAAAACCCTATTTTATAAAGGAATTTAACAATTAGTGCATTGTTTTACATTATATTAACCTTTAGTTTATATTATTATATTTTCACCTTCATTTTTACTTAAGAAATTTTTAGTACCTTATGAAACAATAAGAACGTCTATAGCTTCTTATTGCGAAGGGTTGTAAATTGTTTTTCACACAATGTTTTATCCTCTACACTCTGTATGCTCTATTAAGAATAACAAATTTAGTTTTACATATATATATATATACACTTCCTATCACCTAATTTTTACTTTAACATTAAATTTAATACCTTTTTCTAGTTTTCTTTCTTTTTTATTTAAAGTAGTTTGAGTCATAAAAGTCTCCTGATCGTCTACTTCTACTAAAATTCCTGTAATAATTAATACTTTAATTATATCATTTCACTAGTACATTCATTTTAAGTTTGTTTTATATCTACGTTTTATTTATCTTTATATAGTTTTAAATACATTATTTTACTATACCTTTTTTTTACAGGTATTACGTATTATGAGATCTTCATGAGAGGTTATTCTCTGAGTTGCATAAAGTTAAGAACAATTCCTCACAATAGGAATTTTTCTTATTTATGGAATTATATTTATAATTATAATTTATTATTATTCTCTCAATTTCTGAAAAATACTAATATGTAGTTATATTCCAAATCATAAATATTTTGACTATACAAACAAAAATATAATTTTATCTATCTACATCAGACAAAGATGAGGAGGTGAAAGCTCGAACGCTTTCCCACTCACTCTTTTCTATAACTTCCCCTTTCAACAATGTCCCAACGTAGATTAATACCCATCTACACATTAACTATGTGAAATTAGCATCACTATTTTATATTCTTAATAAAAAACAAAAATCTTTAGTTATTTTTATATTCCCAACAATTCGTTGTAGAATTTATTGTAATTAACATGAACAAGTTATCAAAAATAATCTTTTCTCATCTTGTTTACGAAAATTTTGCAAGTACATTTTGACTTTCGAAGTGCGCTTTCAAACGCTCTTCTTTTCTTATACCGAAATTTACGTGATAACTTGAACCAACATTTATTTATTCAACCTCAGCTTGTTATTGGAAACTTTGGTTTAAGTTATGATCAGAGCAAATCTCAAATGGCAATTTGGGCAATCTTTGCTGCTCCTTTGATCATGTCCGTAGACCTTAGGACCATCAAATCAGATTACAAGGCTATACTTCAAAATGCTGCTGTGATTGCTGTTAATCAAGACCGACTCGGAATACAAGGAAGAAGAATATCTCAGGCACGTATATAAAATCCTTGTTAAATTATTTTAAATAATTAGATAGAAATCTTAAATTGAAATAAATTGATACATATATACTAAATTGATACTTGCATATTTTGTTTTCTTCAAACATAATCGATAAATTTCTGTATACTATATCGATACTTGCATAAATCGGTGTGTTCCAACTTATCGATATAATTTTCTAATCATTTTGATATATCGATTAATTAAATAATTTTATTATAACATGAATCCTAGATTCAGGTTGAGCCTAGTTAAAAACATTAACAAAATAATCCTCTTCGAATAGCACAATGCTTAGTGAGATCCGAATTTTTCCTTTAAAAAATGATTGAATTTTATTTTTCAGGAAAACAGTATCGATATTTGGACAAAACCAGTTTCTCCAGTTTATGATGATTCTTATTCGTATGCGATCGCATTCCAAAGCAGAAGAACTGATGGAATGCCCTACAAGGTCAGAAATTTTGGTTTTCAAAAGACTATCTTAATAGCGTTACATTCGTTCATGTTTCTGTTCATGTCGGCTTTTGACTTTAATTTTATGGTTTAAGGAAATTTTAGAGTAGGTAATTTAGTTTTTAAAATCAACAATAAATATTTATTATTATTATTATTATTATTATTATTATTATTATTATTATTATTATTATTATTTATTATTATTATTATTATTATTATTATTAGTCCTCAGGTGACAGTAACTCTGGAAGCACTTGGCTTAACTGACGAAGCTGGTTATGAAATCACAGAACTTTTTGATGGTGTAAATTATGGAACATTTCTTCCCAGTGACAGTTTCAGCGTCAACGTTAATCCAACGGGAGTTGTTCTTATTCGATGTGAAGTTGTTAGGGCGGGCAAGGCGTCATAAAATCTTGATATAATTTTACAATCATTAACCGATTAATCGGATTATTTTCAGTTCGATTTATTGATTAATCAGATTCGAATTTATTTTACAGTTCGATTAATCTAAATGTAATCTACTTAACGTAAAATCGATTGTCAAAATTTTTTTTTTACCGTTTCTAATGGTTTTTCTAATTTTCAGTTTTTATTTTAAGTAATCTTTATGTATATAAAAAGTATTAAATTTTACATAAATTTCATTTTGCCCTTGTATTTTTTTTATATTTTCCTTTATTATGATATATCTATTTAGGGAAAAAAATTAGCATTAATTAAAAAGACTTTTCGTTCTGGAAAGAATTTCTAGCAAGCTCGAGAATAACTTAAGAATTCATGTTTTTCTCGAGTTTGCAAGAAATTCTTTTTGAAAGTATTGGTGTTTTCGGTTTGTTATTCTAAACAAAACGAAAACACCAATCTAGTGAAAATATTTTCAAAATATTTTTCATTTTGCAAGATGAAGTCAAGGTTTCAAAAGTATATTTTTCCTAATCTTTTAATGAAAATATAAGTTAAAATTGCCTTGGTGGAAGTACGATAAATGTGAATAAGAAAGCGTATTTCTATAGCATGTTGTCAACATTTGTGCTAAATGCAGAAATCAGTTTAGGATGCAAGTGTGTGGCAAACGAAGATACATCTACGGGGCACACCTCTTACCATGCCGCAGATTCGTGAGTAGTTGTGATTATACAGAGTATCTCACTTGTTCTCGGCACGAGGTATGAGATTATAGGTATCAAATTATTGGTCATAAGTTAATAAAATTTGCTACGAACAAACCTTGGTATGTGAGAAGCGAGATGGAATCATTTTTTAGTTTGGATAACTCCACTTGTCACACGTCCAATGTCAACATGTATGAAATTGAGTCCTTCTTTGAAGATCGGATCATTTCCAAGGGACTTTGACCAACAAAGTCGTCTGATTTTACCCCGCCGGATTTCTTCCTATGGAGCATGACGAAAGGGAAAATGTATCGCAAAAAGCTACGTATTTTCACACAACCCAAAGACAACATTCGGCAGGTAATTGACGCTGTGACTACAAATATGTTGGCATAAATCTTCTGTAACATAGAAAAGTGTGTGAAAGCATGACGATCTCTTCCAACACCAAAGTTTGTTCGTGGAAAATTTTATTAACTTATGACCTCTACTGGGGCCGAAAGCAAGTAGGACACACTGTATATTTATTTCAAATGTAGACTACACATTATAAAAATGTACAAAAGGGGTATAAAATTGTTTATTCTCTTTATGGTTTTAGATGAGGGTAAATTAAGCCCTATTGTTAATTTTTAACTCTTCTGAAGAGATACCTAAGACACTTGCTTAAATTAAGATTTGAATCGAAATAAGAACATAAAGAATGAACAAATTTAAGTTTTTTAATTGTTACTAATTTTTAAGTGATGTTTCGATCGATAAACCTTCGTAAATTTATTCAGTAATATTTTGAGTAGATTTTTATAAACCTTTTGTAGAGGTACCACAAATTTCTTATGAAAACAAATACAGCTTAATATTTAAACTAAAATTATTAAGGAATAATATACATTAATATATACTGATATAATACATAATGTATTTAAAATCAATGGTGCATTAACACTGTTCATATTTCAGTTAAAACAGAATATGTGAATAACCTACAAGGTTATTATAATTATTGATTTATTGATACATGTGCTACATTCATACGCACACTATGTGCGCACACATGCGCGCATTTTATATATATATATATATATATATATATATATATATATATATATATATATATAATATATATATATAT
>SEYY01000384.1:262244-265317 GCA_009176605.1 Armadillidium nasatum
GCTTAATTTACCCTCATCTAAAACCATAAAGAGAATAAACAATTTTATACCCCTTTTGTACATTTTTATAATATGCAGTTTACATTTGAAATAAATATACAGTGTGTCCTACTTGCTTTCGGCCCCAGTAGAGGTCATAAGTTAATAAAATTTCAACGAACAAACTTTGGTGTGTGAGAATCATGCTTTCACACACTTCTATGTTACGGAAGATTTATGCCAACATATTTGTAGTCACAGAGTCAATTGCCTGCCGAATGTTGTCTTTGGGTTGTGTGAAAATACGTAGCTTTTTGCGATACATTTTCCCTTTCGTCATGCTCCATAGGAAGAAATCCGGCGGGGTAAAATCAGACGACTTTGTTGGTCAAAGTCCCTTGGAAATGACCCATCTTCAAAGAAGGACTCAATTTCATACATGCTGACATTGGACGTGTGACAAGTGTTCCAAACTATGATTCCACTCGTTCTCAAACCAAGGTTTGTTCGTAGCAAATTTTATTAATTTGACCAATAATTTGATACCTATAATCTCATACCTCGTGCCGAGAACAAGTGAGATACTCTGTATAATCACAACTACTCACGAATCTGCGGCATGGTAAGAGGTGTGCCCCGTAGATGTATCTTCGTTTGCCACACACTTGCATCCTAAACTGATTTCTGCATTTAGCACAAATGTTGACAACATGCTATAGAAATACGCTTTCTTATTCACATTTATCGTACTTCCACCAAGGCAATTTTAACTTATATTTTCATTAAAAGATTAGGAAAAATATACTTTTGAAACCTTGACTTCATCTTGCAAAATGAAAAATATTTTGAAAATTTTTACTAGTTGGTGTTTTCGTTTTTTTAGAATAACAAACCGAAAACACCAATACTTTCAAAAAGAATTTCTTGCAAACTCGAGAAAAACATGAATTCTTAAGTTATTCTCGAGCTTGCTAGAAATTCTTTCCAGAACGAAAAGTCTTTTTAATTAATGCTAATTTTTTTCCCTAAATAGATATATCATAATAAAGGAAAATATAAAAAAAATCAAGGGCAAAATGAAATTTATGTAAATTTAATACTTTTTATATACATAAAGATTACTTAAAATAAAACTGAAAATTAGAAAAACCATTAGAAACGGTAAAAAAAAAATTTTGACAATCGATTTTACGTTAAGTAGATTACATTTAGATTAATCGAACTGTAAAATAAATTCGAATCTGATTAATCAATAAATCGAACTGAAAATAATCCGATTAATCGGTTAATGATTGTAAAATTATATCAAGATTTTATGACGCCTGCCCGCCCTAACAACTTCACATCGAATAAGACAACTCCCGTTGGATTAACGTTGACGCTGAAACTGTCACTGGGAAGAAATGTTCCATAATTTACACCATCAAAAAGTTCTGTGATTTCATAACCAGCTTCGTCGTTAAGCCAAGTGCTTCCAGAGTTACTGTCACCTGAGGAAAATATAATAATCAATAATAATAATAATAATATAATAATAATAATATATAATATAATATAATATATAATATAATATATATATATATATATATAATAATATATAATAATAAATAATATATAACAATATACTATTGTTGAATTTAAAAACTAAATTACCTACTCTAAAATTTCCTTAAACCATAAAATTAAAGTCAAAAGCCGACATGAACAGAAACATGAACGAATGTAACGCTATTAAGATAGTCTTTTGAAAACCAAAATTTCTGACCTTGTAGGGCATTCCATCAGTTCTTCTGCTTTGGAATGCGATCGCATACGAATAAGAATCATCATAAACTGGAGAAACTGCTTTTGTCCAAATATCGATATTGTTTTCCTGAAAAATAAAATTCAATCATTTTTTTAAAGAAAAAATTCGGATCTCACTAGTATTGTGCTATTCGAAGAGGATTATTTTGTTAATGTTTTTAACTAGGCTCCATCTGAATCTAGAATTCACGTTATAATAAAATTCTTTAATTAATCGATATATCAAAATGATTAGAAAATTATATCGATAAGTTGGAACACACCGATTTATGCAAGTATCGATATAGTATACAGAAATTTATCGATTATGTTTGAAGAAAACAAAATATGCAAGTATCAATTTAGTATATATGTATCAATTTATTTCAATTTAAGATTTCTATCTAATTATTTAAATAATTTAACAAGGATTTTATATACGTGCCTGAGATATTCTTCTTCCTTGTATTCCCAATCGGTCTTGATTAACAGCAATCACAGCAGCATTTTGAAGTATAGCCTTGTAATCTGATTTGATGGTCCTAAGGTCTACGGACATGATCAAAGGAGCAGCAAAGATTGCCCAAATTGCCATTTGAGATTTGCTCTGATCATAACTTAAACCAAAGTTTCCAATAACAAGCTGAGGTTGAATAAATAAATACTGGTTTAAGTTATCAGGTAAATTTCGGTATAAGAAAAGAAAGTGTTGGAAAGCGCACTTCGAAAGTCAAAATGTACTTGCAAAATTTTCGTAAACAAGATGAGAAAAGATTATTTTTGATAACTTGTTCATGTTAATTACAATAAATTCTACAACGAATTGTTGGGAATATAAAAATAACTAAAGATTTTTGTTTTTTATTAAGAATATAAAATAGTGATGCTAATTTCACATAGTTAATGTGTAGATGGGTATTAAATCTACGTTGGGACATTGTTACAAAAATGTGAGTGGGAAAGCGTTCGAGCTTTCACCTCCTCATCTTGTCTGATGTAGATAGATAAAATTATATTTTTGTTTGTATAGTCAAAATATTTATGATTTGGAATATAACTACATATTAGTATTTTTCAGAAATTGAGAGAATATAATAATTATAATTATAATATAATTCCATAAATAAGAAAATTCCTATTGTGAGGAATTGTTCTTAACTTTACGCAACTCAGAGAATAACCTCTCATGAAGATCTCATAATACGTAATACCTGTAAAAAAAAGGTATAGTAAAATAATGTATTTAAAACTATATAAAGATAAGTAAAACGTAGATATAAAACAAACTTAAAATGAATGTACTAGTGAA
>SEYY01000385.1:10000-15000 GCA_009176605.1 Armadillidium nasatum
TTATTATTATTATTATTATTATTATTATTATTATTATTATTATTATTATTATTATTATTATTAATTAATTAATAATAATAATAATAATAATAATAAAACAGACTTGATCATCATTTGAAGAACTTTCCTTTCAACGATTCAAAGGCTTGTAAAAGGCATAGTGCGTGTGAGTTTGGGGAAAATATAGAGAGGAAAAGAGTGCATCATGATAATTTGGCAATTTCCGGAACATATTGTCAAAAATCTGGAAGAAAAGCAGGATGTGGGAATTTGTCTCTTGGCAAGGTTTTGGCTTCTCCACATATGACCCCTTTTTGTATAGGTTTATGTATTATTCAAATGAGCTTTACCTTACCTTACTTTACCTTACCTTACCTTACTTTACCTTACCTTACCTTACCTTAACTTGCCTTACTTTACCTTACTTTACCTTACCTTTTCCATTTGACAAACAGATATTCGCTTCCATCTAATCAGAGTTGAAATCGTTCTAACTGATGGCAATTAATGTTTGCCGTTAAAAATACAATTAATAACTCAAATTAAATGCATGATTCACACCGCGCCTCAATCCCATCAAATACTTGTCAAACTTTCATTGTACGGAAGTCTCTTTCGAGCCCAGTTTTATTCTAGTACTTCTGCTAGTGTCTATAAGCCAATGAGTCGGCGTTACTTTAAAATTCTTGTAACATAACCATTATTAACAACAGTCAATAGTCGATCTCTCTAAAAATAGAGGCGGTACACTGTCCAGAAAGTTCAAAGAAGTATACATATGTTCAATTTTATTCTGAAACTGAGTTCTATCAAATCATCTAAATTAATATTTATCGGAGAATCAAATTGCAATTTCAGGCCACTTTAAAGAGTTGTTGATAACAGTGACCGAAAATTGAATAACCCAAATTCAATTTTTGTATCAATTCTTCAATTGTAATTACACTATTCAAATCGAGTTCATACTAATGTTCATACTAATTATTCATACTAATTAGTATTACTAATGTTCATGTTAATTACTAATTAGTTCATACTAATGTTCATAGTAATTAGTACTACTAATGTTCATGTTAATTGCTAATTAGTTCATACTAATTATTCACACTAAATAGTATTACTAATGTTCATGTTAATTACTAATTAGTTCATACTAATGTTCATAGTAATTAGTACTACTAATATTCATGTTAATTACTAATTAGTTCATACTAATGTTCATACTAATTGTTAAATATTAACAAGACGATATGTAGTGATAGCAGCGCATCTCTTAAAAGTTGAGGCTACAATTTTTTAAGCTTTACAGATCATCTTACATAATTTGTTCCTTTTATAGGAATTTACCGAATAAATTCCAGTTCCATGGTGCTTTTCATGTCTTCTTTGCTTTTTATAAATGTTAATTTTAGATAATTAGATAAATCTTTCCTTTATAACTAAACTAAATTATGTAAACTATGTTAACATGCATGGATATTTAATGATAATATATCTAAATATGTGAAAGATTAAAAGAAAATATCATAAGTATGTATTACACTGTACCTTAGAATGGCTTGTTTAGCGAAGATTCAGGATCTGATTCCTAAAGAGAAACTCTCTAAAGAAACTATCGATTTTTCTCGATCAATGTGAAAAACCTTTGTGGTGTGAACTTCTTACTAATAATAATAGCAATAATAATATTATTATTATTATTTTTAATTTTTATTAAACAATGCTATAAATGAAATGTTTTTCCAATTTATGTTTGGCATAAAAATTTTTGGGTTATAATTGTAAAAGACCTAAGGCACACGCACACGCACACACACCCACACCCATATATATATATATATATATATATATATATATATATATATATATATATATATATATATATATATATATATATATATATATATATATATATATATATATATATATATATATATATATATATATATATATATTATCATTCATTAATTGTTTTCCAATTTTAATATGAATTATATTATTCATTTATTTATTTATTTATTTTTACTGAAAAATACTTTAAAATCTTTCTTCATTATTTTTATTAATTAATTAAACAGAAATAATCTTATTTTGCAATGTAAAATTTAACCAAAATTTTACTCCATAATTTATTTATAAATGTTACATACCTATCGGTCAACAAAACAAAAAAAAAAAAAAAAAAAAAATAAAAAAAAAAAAGCTCACTAATAACTGCGATATGTATAGATAGGAGCAGCTGTTATTTTCAGAAAAAGAAATATAACTTCACATAAAGGTCACTTCTGCATACTTAGATCCCTAAAAATGAAAGTTCGAATACGGATCAAAAGCTATTCGTGGAAGTGAAACAATATACGTATTTACCGTGCATTTAAATTTGTACATAAAGTGCTTATCAATACTCTCTTTTGACACGTATTAAAATCGTACGACACTGAAAAAAATGAGACTAAACGCATTGTTAGTCATTGCTAAAGATAAAGATAAAAAGATAAAAAAAGATAATATAATTAAAGATAAAAAATTATGTAACCTCGAGATGAATAAGCCTTAGTTGTCTGGCAACTGTGTGGTGGTGGATAGTCGAGTTTATATACTATAACTCACTCACTTCTCTCTCTTCCTTTGTCGCTTGAGTTTAGCGGACTATGGTGGTGGGACTGATGTTTCTTTGAAATTGGTGGTCTGGCTAAGGTATTCAATCTTCATTGATTTCTGTAATAGTTGCCAAGTTGATATAAATTTCCCACTTTGTTTGAAATTACCTCACTTCTCCCAGTCTTGAATTTGCTCTTTATTGAATTTTTCTTTAGCAGGTGTTGTAGACTGCCATCGTTCATTTTTTAATCTTTTAATAGTCGTCTTCTTCAAGTTTTTGTTCAATCATCTACCAAATTCCCCTATTTATTTACAATCTATCTGTCAGGTCATCATATTTTTAATGTTTGCTGATAATTCTTTTTCGCACTTCTTCTCTTTTCGTTTTGAAAAAGACAACCAGCAACAAAGACCAAAATTCTGTGAGAATGCCCTTGGAGCAACTGACATCTGAATTTTGTAAAATTTCAAATTAAGGCAAAAAAAAAAAAAAAAAAAAAAAAAAAAAAAAAAAAAAAAAAAAAAAAAAAACACGGCTTTTAATGTCCCAAATATTCAAAAAAAATTTCAACAATATTCTTAATATAATCATCATACAATTATATAACTTTCTAAATAAATACCTAGAACCTTCCTCAATTTTTATCATTCTTGTAGTTTCATTTTTAAGAATCTTTCTTATGAGTATCGCATTGCGTCTCTTTACTAATATGCCTCTAAGAGGTTAGGAGTTCAAAGCTCTTCAAAAATTTATTCTGTTTAGCGTTTTATCGGTAAATAAAGGTATTTTTAATCCCTGAATTACTTCTACACAAAGTTCAAATAAGTAACTCCTGGAAAGGGTGGAGTCAAGGACTTTTTTTTATATCACATATCATATATCTCATTATATCTATCATATTTATCTTAATTCAAAATTGTTGTGTATCTAGGCACGTCAGCCATTTAATCTGAAGAAAACAATTGGTTGAATGCTTTATGTTTTCTGGTTGATTATGTGGGTACTAGATTTTTTCCCTCTCTCAATATATATATATATATATATATATATATATATATATATATATATATATATATATATATATATATATATATATATATATATATATATATATATATATATATATGTGTGTGTGTGTGTGTGTGTGTGTGTGTGTGTGTGTGCTCATGGTATGATAATCATAAAGAAAATAAATGATCATTAATAATAATGATCTTTAATCGCTGCAAAACACTGATCAAATATATTAATAGTCTTCTAATAGATCGACTCAGAATATAAATTTATTTGTTGGTAAGACCGAAAGCTCTTTGTCTAGACTCTTCAGTTCCTGTAATAATGATTTGAGGGTTGTACTTGTACCCTATCCTTGTGATTCGTTCTCCGTACGAGGACAGCGATGCAAGGCTTCAAGGAGAGAAAATTCTCAGAAATATTAAATCTAAGGAAGATTTAGATTTCTTTGTTTAATTATCGATTTACAACTAGATTTATTTATTTTTATCCGAATATGGATCATCATCGTTATCATTATCAACGTCATCATCATTTTCATCATCATCATCTTCATCATCATTTTCATCATCATCATTATCATCATCATCATCATCATCATCATCATCATCATCATCATCATCATTCATCATCATCATCATTCATAATTCATTTTCATCATCATCAGCAATATCATCATTTTCATCATCATTCATCATCATTTTCATCATCATCAATAACATCATCATTATCATCATCATCATCATCATTCATCATCATTTCATCATCATCAATAATCATCATCATTATCATCATCATCATCTTCATCATCATTTTCATCATCATCAATAATATCATCATTATCATTATCATCGTCATATCTTTTTTATTTTCTATGTGAGTATAACACTTAAATCTTTCTCTTTTATATTAACAATATTTTTAATTATATAAGGACGATTGCATGAGAATAAAACGACTAATTTTTACAGTTTTTTATTATAAAATTCACTTAATGTTATTTTTTACAAAACAATTATTTTTACTGGCATAACCATATAACGTAAGTTACAACATTTTACAACTTAAACAGTGTACTATATTTAACGTATTCTAGAAAGCGTTACCAAGAATCTGTTACAAAGATATACAACTATAAGAGTGAAGTATCACAATAAATATAACCACGTTCTCTTTATTAATCTAAAATTGTTATAATTTCGGTGAAGCAACTTTTTGGTTACAATTTAATTAACATTTTTATTATCATCATTTTCAGATCTGATTTTAGATCAATATTATGGATGGTGGTAAGCTCTTTGTGTTAAAAAATCCGTACATGTGCAATTGGGTTTATAGGTGTAAGTTATTGAACTATTTCTATAAATAAGGTATTAAATAAATT
>SEYY01000385.1:30000-32500 GCA_009176605.1 Armadillidium nasatum
ATATATATATATATATATATATATATATATATATATATATATATATATATATATATATACACTCGCAACCTTTCTCACAATCGTGAGGTGGTGTGTATTGATGGCCATATCCTTTCCCCAACACTCACACACTCACCAATCTTTTCCACTTACTCCTATCCTCCATCAACTTCACACCCTCCTCCCAGCGCATCTCTCTGTCCCTCAATAACTTCTTGACCCCACTCATTCAACCTCCCATTTATCTCCCCCTACCTTTCACACTCTTCATTTCTGATACAAACACATTTTTCGCCAGTTTCTCTTCATTCATCCTACAAACATACACAAACCACCTTCTCCAAAAATACATCTCCCTTATTTTAACATTTCTGACCCTATCCCTTCTACCTACACCACACACCACCCTCAGACCACCACCGATATACAGTATCCATCAAAAATTTTCACCTTCACCTCTCTTGGCAATCTTCTACTCCAATTTTCCCTCAAACCTCCCAACACTTTCTCTCTTTTTCTTATTCTTTGACCTACAATACCTACATCATCACCCTCCTAAATATATATATATATATATAATATAATATATATATATATATATATATATTATATATATATATATATATATATATATATATATAATATATATATATATGTGTGTATATATATATATATATATATTACAGTTCACCACCACTAACGGGCAGAGCCCTTTTGAAGGAGGGGGCACATACAAAAGAAAAAAGAAGAAAACCACCAAGAGCCAAAGCTAACGCACTTCCCTCGGGCAGGCACATAATAAGGCCTTGAAAAGAGGAAGATTAAATACAGGAGGAAAAATAAATGATGGTAGAGAGTCCCACAGAATAGAGGTGACTGGAAAGAAGGAGGCACCACAACAAGCAAATCTCGGGTTTCCAGCATCCACACAAAATTCGTACTAAAGCAGGGAACCCCTTGTGCAACTTGGGCATCGCAATTTTGATAGAATGCGAGAGACCAATTTCCTCAAGAACCTGCCATTGTTGTTCCTATAGAAAAGAGATAGTGTGCCAACGTCACGTTGCAGAGAAGAAGTTAAGTGTACTTGAAAGTAGGGACAGTTTATTAATCTTTTACCCTTAGACTAAACCCTATCCAGGAGAGTGGAGGAAGGTGCCCTCGAAATGTGAGAATAGTACTCCTTGCAAAAGAGAATAAGACCCTTATATAATTGGAGTAATGCTCAGAATAAAAAAAAAAAATCTCGTAACCTGGAGAGAATTTCCAGCTTCTTAGAGTCCGCCTTAGCAACCATTTTGATATGTGGTTTCCAGGACAGTTTGTTGTTTATGTTTACACCAAGAATGCTAAGGTTATTTACAAGTAAGACAGGAGAGCCATCGAAGATGATAGGAAAGTTGGGAGGTGTTTTAGAGGGGGAGATGTGAAGAAATTGAGTTTTTAAGGATCTAAATTTTACAAATTTTAAAGATTTAAATTTCACAGCAAGAATAGAATCGGAAAGTTGAAGACGGGTAGCAACTCTAGATTTGAAATGAGCAGATGAATGGAGAGTTGAGTCATCAGCATAAGAGTAAACAGAGTTAAAATTGCAGTTGAGAAGATCGTTAGCGAAAAATAAGAATACAGTTGGAAATAAAACAGAAGCCTGAGGAAAGCACAATTGACAGGAAAGGAGCAAGAGGTCACTCCGTTTACAAGTGCCGAAATGGAACGATTTGAAAGAAAACTAGACAAGAGTAAGCAAAGAGAAAGAGGAAACCCAAAAGAAGGGAGATTAGAGAGCAGCGACGCATGTCAAGTGCCACCACACAAGATTCCCCGAAGTCCCTAATGGTAGAAGACCATAAATCAGTGAGATAGGAAAGCAAACCACCAGCTGATCTCGAGCATTGAAAGCCATACTGGTAATAATGAGAGTTTAGGAGAGTTTCAAAAATTTTAGTTAGAACACAAGTGAGAGCTATAGGTAGATATTTGGAAGGATCAGAGCCGCAAAACTAAGAAAAAGTATTAGTATTAAGGCATAGAGAGAAGAACTGAATAGGACAGGCTCCAACTCGGAAGCATACTCCCTCAGAACGCGAGTGGGAATGCCATACGGGCCACTGGCCATCCTGGCATTCATAGATTTTAGGATCTCATGCACCCGATCATGATTAATCACAGGTAGAGACATAGGAAGCCTGAGAGGAGAAGAAGTATATATATATATATATATATATAATATATATATATATATATATATATATATATATATATATATATATATATATATATATATATATATATATATATATACATATATATATATATATATATATATATATATATATATATATATATATATATATATATATATATATATATATATATATATATATATATATATATATATATATATATATATATATATATATATATATATATATATATATATATATATATTATATATATATATATATATATATATATATATATATATATATATATATAT
>SEYY01000385.1:40000-42500 GCA_009176605.1 Armadillidium nasatum
TAATAATAATGATGAAAATATCTGTAATTGAATTTTTGCATTGATTCCAAAATTAATTTCAGTAGTAGTAATACAATTAGAGATATTTCTAAAATAGTAGTAAAATAAAAAATAATAATAATAATAATAATAATAATAATAATAATAATAATAATAATAATAATAATAATAATAATAATAATAATAATAATAATAATATAAATAATAATAATAATAATAAAATAATAATAAAATAATAATAATATAATAAATTTAAATAATACAATAATAAAAATAAAAATAATAAAATAATAATAATAATAATAATAAATATTAATAATAATAATAAAATAATAATAAATAATAAAATAATAATAATAATAATAATAGAAAATAGAAAATATGCTACACAGTGCTACTGCCTATTACTATAATAATAATCATAATACTATAATACTATAATAATACTATAATAAATGTAATAATAATAATAATAATAATAATAATAATAATAATAATAATAATAATAATAATAATAATGGATATAATAAGAACAATTTATAATAATGAGCATACTGAGTATCTTTAATCTTTATTCATTTTTCAGTAACAACTTACAAAAATCATTTACAAAATTTATTTAATTTTGAACATTGAAATGAGCTTCTGAGGATACTCTTTCGTCCTTTGAGCTCATTAAATTTATACGTCAATAGAAACATTCATTAATAAAAAAAATTAAATAATAATAATAATAATAATGATAATAATAAAAATGTTGATGATGATAATAATATTAATAATAATAATAATAATAACAATAATATAATAATAATAATAATTATAATAATAATAAAATAATGTAAGTAATATAATAAATAATAATAATAATAATAATAATAATAATAATAATAATAATAATAATTGTGAATAACAATGACAAAAATGAAAGTAATGATTAAAAAATGAGCTAATAAATATTACAATAATAAGGATAAATAATAATAATAATAATAATAATAATAATAATAAAAATAATAATAATAATAATAATAATAATAATAATAATAATAATGAATAATAATAATAATAATAATAATAATAATAATAATAATAATAATAATAATAATAATAATAATAATAATAATAATAATAATAATAATAATGATAATAATAAAAATAATAATGACAATAATAATAATAATAATAATAATAATAATGATAATAATAATAATAATAATAATAATAATAATAATAATAATAATAATAATAATAATAATAATAATAATAATAATAATAATAATAATAATAATAACGATAGTAATGATAATAAAATAACAATTTCTTTTCTCAATTTTTTAAAGCTTTATTCAGAGATTGTGCATTTATAGGTTTTCAATTTTACAGTAAATTCTATTTTACTAAATACATAATAATAATAATAATAAAATTGTGATTGTCAAGCTCTCTGAAAAGGCGCTGCAAAAGAAAAACACGATGGTTTCCTTTGAGCCCCAAAGTTTCCTACATATATAATATTTTAATTTATTTTTTTTAAAAAAAGTTTAAAAAAAATAATAATATGTTGCTACTAAAGTAACAAAAGCTGTAGTAATATTAATGACTGTATTTATCATATAAGTAATAATAATAGAAACCTTAATAATGATTTCATTTGCTATAATGATACTACTACTACTACTACTACTACTACTACTACTACTACTAATAATAATAATAATAATAATAATAATAATAATAATAATAATGATAATAATAATTATAACAATTATTATGATGATAAAAATTTATTTTCATGATATTACGTAAGGAATGAAAATTGAAAAAAATAATAGCAGTAATAGTAGTTCAAGTAATATACTGCTACCATCACAACACTTAAACTACTGACATTAAAAATATTTATTGTTAGCTGCCATAACAATAATGATAATAATAATATTAATAATAATTATAAAATAATGACAATAATAGTTATAATATAATAAATAATAATATAATAATAATAATAAAATAATAATAAAAATAATAATAATATTATTATATATATTAATAGTAATAATTATTAAAATAATAATAATAAAATAAAATAATAGTATAATAATAATAAAATTTATTTCAAAATTGGGCTTTACCTGTCTATAGTAGTTAATTCCTTAAAAAAAAAAAGATCAGAGGGTCTCTCTCTAATAATAATAATAATAATAATAATAATAATAATAATAATAATAATAATAATAATAATAATAATAATAATAATAATAATATTTGTAGATTTTTGAAAACCACAGAAATTAAAAGAAATATGTCAGGCTAATTTCAGATTAAATATCAAACAATTTTAATACAAATTATTTTAATACAAAAAAAAAAAAAAAAAAAAAAAAAAAAATCTTACGAAGAGTGACAATTATTATTAATTTATTATTTTTGTTAATACTTTGAAAAATATTAAAAAATGAATCTAACAATAATATATATATATATTATATATATATAT
>SEYY01000385.1:47500-50235 GCA_009176605.1 Armadillidium nasatum
AATATATATATATATATATATATATTATATATATATATATATATATATAATATATATATATATATATATATATATATATATATAATATATATTATATATATATATATATATATATATATATATATATATATATATATCATGAGATTTTTTCATTTTCCAAGTAGTAAAAAACTGATAGAAATAAGAAGGGTAAAAAAAAATAAAATAAAAAAAATAAAAAAAATTTAGAGAGTGATTTTGAAAGGTCTTTGAAGGCATATTTTAATAGTGCAAATTAGGGAAAGATTTCAAACAGCTTCAGAATGAAGGTGAACTACAACAATGTCAGTTTCTAATCGAAAATATGTATTTTTTTTTTCTTCACATTTTTATGTTAAGAGAATCTGAATTTATTTTTAAAAAAAATAAATAAAAAAAAGAAATAAATGAATAAATAAAAAAAAATAGAAAATCAGTAATTTTTGGAGGGTTTAAAAAAAATAATTTTTTCCTCTATTTATTTATTCATTTAAAAAAAAATTAAAATTAAAAATTTAATCCCAATGGCAAATTACAAATATATTTTCATAATGTTGGTGTATTTAATCATTCAGTTCCGATGTATCTAGAAATCATCAAAAAAAAAAAAAAAGAAAAGCTGTAATTATTTAAGACTTCAAATTCTCACCAGTTTATCTTTGTGCATTATATAATAATAATAATAATAATAATAATAATAATAATAATAATAATATATAATAATAATAATAATGAAATAATAAATAATAATAATAATAATAATAATAATAATAATAATAATAATAATAATAATAATAATAATAATAATAATAAATAATAATAATGATAATAATAATAATAATAATAATAATAATAATAATAATAATAATAATAATAATAATAATAATAATAATAATTATCTCCCAATAGCTGTAGATATTTGATTAGATTGACAGTTGACACCACCTTATTACTCAGAAGCATATGATGATAAGCATAAAATAGAATTTATTAATAGAACAATAGGCAGGTACACTTGATAAAATTTTTTCTTGTTAAATAGATAATGAGGGTTCCTATCTCTTCGATAAATTAAAGTCAGACAATCAGGAAAAAAAAGCAGAAATAGTATTCAAGAGCCATTGATAATTAATAGTAAATAAACAATAATGGTAGTCATTTTTTTGTGTAAAAAAAAAAAAATAGATCTTAATCGAACGGTTATTTTATAAGGCATTTTCTTAAAAACTTTTTTTATTTATCACGAATTACGACAAAATTAAACAAAATGGAGAGAGAGAGAGAGAGAGAGAGAGAGAGAGAGAGAGAGAGAGAGAGAGAGAGAGAGAGAGAGAGAGAGAAAGAGAGGGAGAGAGTGAGAGGGAGAGAGAGAGAAAGAGAGAGAGATAGAGAGAGAAAGAGAGAGAGAAAGAAAGAAAGAAAGAGAGAGAGAGAGAGAGAGAGAGAGAGAGTTACTTCAATTTCCTCGTATGATACTTGATATCAAATCATTAAAACCTGACATGAGATAAAGACGTCTCTTCCAATAGCTCTATTGAATATAAAAAAAGTGTTTATTAAAATTAATCATTATAAAGTCCGTAACGATCTCATCTCTTCAGTTAAGTCTCTTCGTTTCATTAGTTATGACGTCACTGGAAGGGAATAAATGCCTATCAAGTCTACGAAATTGTGTTGCGAAATATTGGCCTTCTCTTTCAGCTCTGAGAAGCACCTGAGACAAGATTAGGGAACTTACTTAATATGATCACATGTGTGTACCACGCTCTCCAAATTAGGGCTACAAATACAGTTCATATATATATATATATATATATATATTATATATATATATATATATATATATATATATATATATATATATATATATATATATATATATATATATATATATATATATATATATATATATATATATATACATATAATAATTATATATATATATATATCATATATATATATATATATATATATATATAATATTATATTATATATATATATATATATATAATATATATATATAATATATATATAGTATCATTGTAAAGAACATGCAGAGCATTCTATATATGATATAATGATTTTTATTTTATCCCTAATCATTTTTATTTTTTTTTTTTATTTTTTTTTTATAAAAAAAAAAAAAAAAAAGATTTTATAATTTACCATGTTATTATTGTATATATTATTATTTTATTTTATAACCATATATTGCTTTTGTTTATGTGTTTGTACGTACGTGCATTTTTCCATTTTGTCTATCATTTAAGTTTATTCCAGTTACCTAGCAGTCACGTACCAATATTCATCCGTTAAATATTATTTTGTTGTGCACTCTTTTTAATTTGTCATGTCTGATATTTCGATAAAACATAATCATTATTCCTGAATCTCATATAATTGTTAATTATTCATTCTTAATTATACTTACACTTTTCACTTAAGTTTTACAGTTCTTATGTTCATTTATTATATGTGTTATTTGTGTTATTATCATTATTATTAAAAAAAAAAAAATAGATCCATTTTGACTTTTATAACTTTATTGTGACATTCAAAATTTTCAGATAAATCATGATGGCCAATAAGGCCGAAACGTTATTTTATAAGTTTATCTTAATAAAGTCACAAGAGTATATGAATTTTACATCATTAAACAGAAGATTTTTAAATTTGATCATTATATCATTATATAGAATGCTCTGCATGCTCTTTGC
>SEYY01000385.1:57835-67835 GCA_009176605.1 Armadillidium nasatum
GTAACTGTCACCATTTTCACAAAAATTTAAAGGAAACAGTTGAAATTGTTTTAAAGAAGGAAAAATGTAATAAAAATTTTGAGAAATCCTTATAAAATCAGTTAATGAAGAACAAAAAGTATTTTTATTAAGGTAGAAAAGCAAATGTTTTAATATTTGAATAAGAATAGTTAAAAAAAAACAACTAGCGGACAAAAGTGAACAAAAGGTACAAAATCTTTACATTGTTAATTAAGTATATTCGGGTAATTTTTTATATACGAATTAAAAGGAATATTTTGAGTTTAGAACTCAATATCGAATGTTATTATCGATATTTCACTATTTTTCTTTTTACTATAATTTAATATTCACATTTATTAATATAATAATAATAATATATTATAATATATATATATATATATATTTATATATATATATATATATATATATATATATATATATATATATATATATATATATATATATATATATATATATATATATATATATATATAATATATATATATATATATATATATATATATATATATTATATATATATATATATATATATATATATATATAATATATATATATATATGATATATATATATTATATATATATATATAATATAAAATATATATATATATATATATATATATATATACTTAACGTATACTAATATATATATATATATATATATATATAATATAATTCTTCGCGAGTACATGCGTGAACATGACCATTTGTGTACTGGGGGCTCTGCCCTCCGTATTCCCAGACCCATGAGTGTTTTGTTAAAAGAAAAATATCCATATTAAGTAATGGACACGAAATAATAAATGGAAAATTGTCCTGCAATTTTAAAATTTTGACGCTTAGCAACTTTGCAAATCGTCTACTGTCGCTTTTACATTTCGCATGTTTCACATGAACCTGTATATATATATATATATATATATATATATATATATATATATATATATATATATATATATATATATATATATATATATATATATATATATATATATATATATATATATATATATATATATAGTAATCTCTCATCTCAAACTCACCATGAGTTTGTCATCCAAATCTATATATTAAAATCACACAATTAATTTTCCACTGAAAATTGTGCCTTGCAATTTATTGGTTTTTATGCTTTCTTGACATTTTTATTACTCTTTTCCTTCTTTAAAACATATTTCGAACATTTAAATTAAATTTCATGAAAATTCAGAGAGTCATACATACGTAATTACAATCTTTTCCCTTACAAACCTCTAAAATAAATATTTTCGATACAAGTCCATCTTGAAAATCTCCATTTTTCGTCCGATTTTTCCCTTTCTTTCCTTAAATTTGATGAACCTTTTTCTCTCTTCAGCCAAGGCTACATAAACAGTCAAATTATACGAGTGTAAGAACTAACGAGTTTTAAATGAAATCGCTTTATGTTGTTTGGTTTTATTTTTAGAAGAAATTCTTTCTAGTGAGAATACAGTAGCCCTTTTAATTCTAATAAACATAGTTGAAACTATAATATATATATATATATATATATATATATATATATATATATATATATATATATATATATATATATATATATATATATATATATATATATATATATATATATATGGGGTATCGGGCTGATGATGCGTTGTTAAGCAACGGAAACAGGTATAAACATGTTTAAACCTGTGTTCGATAGACTGAAGCTTGTATAATAGTTTTGACACTCAAACGGCATGGTTATTTTGTTTCATTGTTGCGCAGTGGTAGAAAAATGGAAGCTACTAGTGATACTTTGTATAAGTAACTTGCAGTGATTGAATTTTTGTATGCCGAAGGTGCGCAGAGTGCGGCTGAAATTCATCGTAGTTTGTTCGAGGTATATGGAACGGACATCATGGATATTAGCAAGGTTTGTCGATGGATCAGTAAAGCATCTCTTTTCTATAAAGGTGAAATGTCGATTTATGATGCTCCAAAAAGTGGCAGCCCCATTACAGTTTCCACTGACCAACCTCATGTTTGCTTTGATGACAGTTTTTCTGGGAAATGAACGAATTAAAGAGTCCGAAATTACTTCTATGCTCTGCAATTTCGAAAGAACTTGTTCAAGCAATAAATGCAGATTTAAAGTATCGAAAATTTGTGCTCGTTGGGTGCCAAGGCAGCTGACAGAAGACATGAGGAAACGACGGCTGATGAAATTCTAGACCGTTATCGTCGAGAGTTCGATCAATTTCTTCAAAACATTGTAACGGGAGACGAAACGTGGGTTCACCACTAAGATCCAGAAGGAAAACGAGATTCTATGGAATTCAGATACCCAAGCTCACCTGTCGTACTACAGTTTAAGACTCAACCTTTAGCTGGTAAACTCATGCTGACAGTATTCTGGATGTGGAAAGCCTTGTCTATTCGGAATATCTGCTGAAGGGCACGACTGTAAATTTCGATCGTTATTATGAAACTCTCCAGAAATTGAAGAGCCGCATCCGTCAAATAAGACCAAACCGTACCGTTTTCCTCCTGCATCATGACCGTACTCGATTACATTGCAGTACCCAGACACCTCAGAAGCTTCAACCCTTGAACTTCGAGGTCATTGTTCACCACCCTACAGTCCTCATCTGGCTCCCAGCGATTTTCACTTATTTCCAAAGTTGAAGGAGAGTCTCCTGGGAGTGAGATTTGATTAAGTTGAAAACAGATCAAGACCTCTTTTCAACCGGGTTCGAGAAGTGAGTTCAACATTTGAAGAAATGTATTGATGTTCGAAAAGATTATGTAGAAAAATAATATTACATTTTCATTGAATAAACCTTTGCCCTTCTTTCAACCTTTGTTTCATTACCTTATGAGATTTTATATATATATATATATATATATATATATATATATATATATATATATATATATATATATATATATGTGTGTGTGTGTGAGCATGCATGTGAGTATACGTGAATCCGTGTGTGTATATGTGTAAATGCGTGTGCGTATACTTGTGTATTTGTGTGTCTGACTGTGTGTGTGACTGTGCGTGTGGTTGTTCGTGTATTTGTGTGTTGTGAATAGAAAAAAAAATAGCTGAAATTTATAGAGCAATTCAATAAGAATAATGATAGAGGCGAGTTCTTCTGATATTCAATCGAAAGGGAATAGTCATTTTAATTCTTATTCTCCTTCTTCTCCTCCTTCAGTCTCAGTCCTGTTCGCTGACACACAAAGAGAGAAAGTGGAAGTCCTTCAAAAAATTAGCTTATTATGTGACATTCCGCATTAAAAATAATGATTTATATTAAGGTTTCAAGTATCAGTTTTATAAATACAATTGAAAAGGAGTTTTATATTACCTTTCTATATAAGCCAATTTACATTCAGACATTTCAGATTCTATTTCGAAGAATTATAATGTATTGGTAAATAATTAATTTTAAATTTCAATATTATAGGTTCGTGAATTGGACTTGAGAAGAGAGTGAGTGTTTTTCTATTGATTATTTTTTTTAATTTAATTATATATATTATATATATATATATATATATATATATATATATATATATATATATATATATATATATATATATATATATATATATATATATTATATATATATATATATATATATATGTGTGTGTGTGTGTGTGTGTGTGTGTGAAGGAATTATGGTGGTCACCATCCCGCGAGAGTGGTAAAGGTATAAATAATAATATATATATATATATATATATATATATATATATATATATATATATATATATATATATATATATATATATATATATATATATATATATATATATATAATAAAGGTGGTTAAATTGTATGGGCCGATGTTGAATGTGAACCACACCTAAACGTCAAGTTTTTTACTGCATTTCATTTGACTTTTTTCAATTTCAGACTTACTCAATTTGAACCATGGAAAGATACACAATGGAGCAACGTGTTAAAGTTATTCAGGCTTATTATGAAAATGGGCGTTCAAATCAAAATGCATATCGTGCACTTCGTGATTTTTTTGGTCAATTTAATCGTCCAAATGTGCGTACAATCGGAAAAATCGTGAAAAAATTTGAGCAAACCGGGTCTGTAGGAGATTTGAAAAGACCAGTGCATGCTCGTACAGCTCGTACTGCAGAAAATATTGCTGCTGTTCGCGATAGTGTGGCTGAGGAGCCATCCACTTCAACTCGTCGTCGTGCCCAACAATTGCACCTCTCACGCTCGTCGTTGATGAACATTATGCATAAAGACTTGCATTTAAACGCTTACAAGGTGCAATTGACTCAAGAACTAAAGCCTCTTGACCATACAAAACGTCGTCAATGGTCAGAATGGTGGCAAGAAATGGCAACAGTGGATGATCAATTTTCGAGGAAAATCATCTTCAGTGATGAGGCACATTTTCACCTCAGTGGATTCGTCAATAAGCAGAATTGCCGCATTTGGGCGAATGCTAATCCAAGAGTGATTGTCGAAAAACCAATGCACCCACAAAGAGTGACTGTTTGGTGTGGTTTATGGGCTGGCGGCATCATCGGGCCGTATTTTTTCCAAAATGAGGCCGGTCAGGCAGTTACTGTGAATGGTGTTCGCTATCGTGAGATGATAACGAACTTTTTATGGCACGAATTGGAAGGTATGGATGTGGACGATATGTGGTTTCAACAGGACGGTGCCACTTGCCACACAGCTAACGAAACAATGGCTATTTTGCGCGACAAATTCAATGGCCATGTTATCTCACGTGGTGGCGATGTCAATTGGCCGCCAAGATCATGTGATTTGACACCGTTGGACTTCTTTCTTTGGGGTTATTTGAAAGAAAAGGTGTACGTCGATAAGCCAGCAACAATTCAAGAGCTAAAGGATGAGATAATTCGGCACATTAACGGCATAGAACCCCAATTATGCCTCAGCGTCATCGAAAATTTGGACCATCGGATGGAGGTGTGCCGCCGAGGTCGCGGCGGCCATTTGGCCGATATTTTGTTCCATACATAATTGAACCATACCATATTATCATAATAAAAAGAAATGACAATAAATTCCTAAGTAATTTGTGTTTTATTCAAAATCAACATCGGCCCTTAAAATTTAACCACCCTTTATATATATATATATATATATATATATATATATATATATATATATATTATATATATATATATATATATATATATATATATATATATATATATATATATATATATATATATATATATATATATATATATATATATATATATATATATATATATATATATATATATATATATATATATATATATATATATATATATATATATTATATATATATATATATATATATATATATATATTATATATATTATTCGCTTTACACCTTTACCACTCTCGTGGGATGGTGACCACCATAATTCCTTCACACACACGCACATACACACCTCGTCCTATCATCTCCTCCCCCACACCACTGTCTTCCATCTTCATCTGTCCTCCACAGCTTTCTTGCCCTCTTCGAAACTCAAACCCCTTCCCCCAAAATCTTCCTCATTCCATCCATCCATCTCCACTTTGGCCTTCCTCTATCTCTACCTCTCTCAACCTCGGATTTCAGAACTCTGTCCAACATCCTCTCCTCATCCATTCTACACACATGTCCAAACCACTTTAGTACACCCTCCCCTGCTCTACCTACCATTCCCCTTCTTCATCCACATATCTCTCTTATTCTTTCGTTGTTTGATCCTATCTACCTTTCTCAAACCACATATCGCTCTCATTCCCTTCATCTCAAATACATTCAATCTTTTTCTCATCTGATTATTCATCATCCATGTTTCACACTCACACATTACAGATGTCAAGAACATACACTCAAACATTCTTACCTTAATTTCCTTCGATATTCTCCTCCTCTTCCATACTTCTCCTAGTCCCTCTATCATTTCATTTTGTCCACTACTCTTTTCTTTATTTCATTTTCTATCCACCCTTTTCCTTCCTCCAACATTCCCAGATATTTGAATTATTCAGCTTCCTCCAATCTCTCTTCCTTCACCTCTACACTCTCCCATTAGTCCCCTCTTACCACATCATCTTCACCCCAATCCTCATTACTTTTTTTTGCTGGATTTATTCCTAATCCTTTGTTTGCGCATTTCCTTACAAATTTTCTTACCAACATTTTCAACTTTTCTACAGACTCCGCTACCAACGCCACATCATCTGAAAATAGCAGGACATTTACCTCCCATTCACTTTCCATACTTCTTAGCTTAATACACTTCCCTTTCTCCAGTTTCCTAACTACATCATCCATCAACAGGTTAAACAGTCATGGGGACATTAACACCCCTGTCTCAACCCCACTGCTACGTCAAACCAGTCTGTAAGCTCTCTCTCTTCACACTCGACTTCGCTCTACATTTTTCATAAAAGTCTTTAAGTCCTTTCAATAATCTTCCTCCCACTCTCCACCCCTCCCTCAAAATCTCTAACAATTTCCTCCTACATATTCTATCATACGCTTTCTCCAAATCTATAAAGCATGCATACCACACTTTACCTTTTTCATGCAATTTCTCACCAATCATCCACAGTGTAAACACCTGGTCCACATATCCCCTACCCTTTCTAAAACACCCTTGTTCCTCTCCCACTCCCTTTCTTGTAAATTCTTTTACTCTCCCATAAATTTCCCCTACCAAACTCTCCTCTATCCCTCTATAGTTTTTACACACCATCTTATCTCCTTTTCTTTTATATATAAGTGCTATACAAGCACCCTGCCATTCATGAGGCACTCTCCCTTCTCACCAACACTTATTAAACATTCTAACCAGCAAGTCGACCACTTTTCCAGCTCCCTCCCTTGTCACTGTACATGCCCATCTACACTGTACATGCCTGATGACTTTACTTTTTTTCACCTTTCTTAACGCTATTTCGCATAATCCTCTCCTCTTCCCAAGTCACTATCTCCCAATTATTCCTTAACACTCCCCCTTCTCCAATTACTCTACTCCCATTCAATAATTCACTAAAGTACTTTTTCCATTTCTCTCCTACCTCTCTCTTACTTTGTATTAAGGGCGTGCGCCAAAAGGATTTCGAACTTTTTAGAGGTAAAAGTTACTTCTAAACTTTTTGTTTTTTTTCATTAATTATATAGTAAAATCTATGAGGATTCCAAATCTGTAATCAGTTTTTTAAAATTCCAAGCGGTTCCTGAGAAAAAGAGTTTTAAAGTGACCCTTGTCGAATGACCTTAAAAAACGGTATATTACTCTCCTCCAGAAAAAAACAATTTTTTTTTTAAGATCTATAATTCTTTTTCAGTATTCTTATAGAGAATTTTCTGCTCATTCCAAATATGTAATTAGTTTTACATATTTCCTAATAGTTACCGAGATATGACCACTCAAAAAAATCTCAAGAGGGGTACCTCCAAGGAAAGACCCCAAATTTTGGGGGGGGAATATTTTCATTTTTTTTTCAGCAGTTTTATAGTAAAATCTATGCTGATTTCAAATCTGTATTTAGTTTTTTTTAGTTCCAAACAGTTTCTGAGAAAAAGACTACCAAGTGACACTTGTCAATGACCTTCAAATTGTCGGCAAAGTTCTCTCAAAGGAAAATTTTTTTTTTTTTTTATTTTTAAAATTATTTTTACGTAGTTTTATAGAAAATAACACGCAGATTCCAAATCTGCAATTAGTTTTCCATAATTCGAAATAGTTACTGAGATATAGCCACTCAAAAAATCTCAAAAGTGGGAGGCTTCAAGGAAGGGTCACTCAGTAATGGGGGTCAAAAATGTTTATTTTTTTTTCATCAATTCTTTAGTAACTGACATGCTGATTCCAAATCTGTAATCAGTTTTTTAAAATTCCAAGCGGTTCCTGAGAAAAAGACTTTTCAAGTGACACCTATCGAATGACCTTTGGTTTGGCAATATGAGGCAACTTCAAATAAAATTTTTTTCAATAAATTTAGAAATTTGCTTTTAGTATATTCTTATAGGAAATAATATGCAGATTCCAAATATGTAATTAGTTTTTCCTAACTCCAAATGGTTCCTGAGATATGGCCATTCAAACGTTGAATGCATTTTTATAAAGAAAATTTGAGTTTTACGTTTTCTCAATTTTCTCAAAATGGCACTTTCAAAACATAAAAATTCGCCAAAAATACACAAGACCAGCGATCGTTATCAAACTTTTTTTATTGAACTACAGACAGTTAGAGGAAAATAAACACATCTATCTGATCCCCACTGAATATGCGGATAAAGTTGAAATAATTATTTGAACTTGAAAAATGTCTTAAAAACGAAAATTGTAAAATTTTCGATGACTTTGTGCAGCACTTAGACCATCTAAGCTACAAGCTATTATTAAAATCATGCGTTTATTTAAGTCTTATATATGTTTCTAAATCTTTAAAAGAAAAATGAAAAGAAAACGTAAACTATTTTATATTTTATTAAGGATTTAATGAAAAAAGTGAAAATGAGTAAATTTGAGATTTCGTCCACTAAAACAAGAAAATGAGCCCAGCTTTTGATCTCATGTTATGGAAATATATGCAGTAGTAGTTACCCTTTAAAGTCGTGATCATCTCATATCGATTGAAAATAGTTGAAAATCCAGTTGGCGCAAGCCCTTAAGTCACCATCCTTCCCCTTCACTCTCTCACCCTGCTCTTCTCTCTCTCTCCTCACTCTATTTATCTCCTCCCAAAACATTTTACTTCTCTCCTTAAAATTTTCTGCTTGAGTTCTGCTCCGCTCCTCATCCGCTCTCCTTTTTGCCCTCTTAACTTCCCTCTTCACCTCCTTACACCTCTCCCTATACATCTCTCAACCAATATCTTCCTTCAATACTCAAATACCTGTTAAAGACTTCTTTGTATCCTTTACACCAAATTCATCAACTCTTCATTCCACAACTCACTCCCTTTACGTCTACCGATCCTTATCCTCTTCACGCAACACACCCTTCTAGCACCCTTTCATCTCACTCCCCATTACCTCCCCCCACCTCTCCCCTATCCTTCCTATATAGTCTTCTCATTTCCCTTCCTCTTCTACCCTTTCCACCCTCACCATCTCCACCACCATTCTCTCTCACTCTCACTCTCTTCCAACCCTAGTTAACTTTCACTCTCATCATTACCAAGTAGTGGTCTGTGATAACCATCGCAGCTCCCCATAGTACATCCAACGCAACACTCCATAATACATTAACATCTAACAGCCTTCTACTCCTTCAAAACTCACGCACGCATAATCCAAAAGCCCCTTTCCTCATTCACTCCCATTAAGACAATGGAATAACATTTTCGTTCGCAACAATAATTGGTTCGAAGATCTACGGAAAAGGTTTTATTGTCTTCTCATATGCTCTTATATATATTATATATATATATATATATATATATATATATATATATATATATATATATATATATATATATATATATATATATATATATATATATATATATATATATATATATATAGAGAGAGAGAGAGAGAGTGAGAGTGAGTTGAAGAGTGAGAGATTGACAAAATGAGTAAGTGATTGAGAGGGAAATAAAGTGGAAGAGTGTGAATGAAACAGAGTGAGTGAGAAACAAAGAATTTGAAAGAGAGAGTAGATGATTGAGTGAGAATGTGAGAGTGAGAGAAAAAATAAACAAGAGGAGAAACTAATAAGAGGAATAGTAAGAGAAAGAGAAATGAAAGCGTGCGAGATAAAGTGAGACAGAGTTAGAAAGAGAGAGAGCAAGGGGGGGGGAGAAAGTTAGAAAGATAGAGAAGAGAAAGTTAAAAAAGGAAAGAGAGAAAGAGAAAGATAGTGTGAGGGAGAGGGGGAGAGGTTTAGAAAGACATAGAGAGAAAGAGAAAGATAGTGAGGGAGAGGGGGAAAGGGTTGGAAAGATAGAAAGAGAGAGAAAGAGAGTTAGAAAGAGAGAGAGAATAAAGTTTGAAAGAGAAT
>SEYY01000385.1:107835-112835 GCA_009176605.1 Armadillidium nasatum
ATATATATATATATATATATATATATATATATATATATATATATGTGTGTACCGATGTTGATAGCGTACACAGCGATAGCAAAATATAACCTTAAAAGTAAAACCAGCTTAGGTTTAGCATGCCACCAAGATCGTAAATTTTCAGAAGCAATTTCAGGATTTGTTTTTTTTTTTTTTTTTTTTTTTATTATTATTTTTTTTTTCTTAATAAAATTTGGTAGCTGAGGGGCATTGCCCTAATCAAGGAGAATAATCTCGGAAGGCAAGTTGCGATTTCTAAATTACAGTTTGCTGCATGTAGCAAATGTGTCAGACTTTAAACCTTAGAAACCATCAAACATAGCCAGCAACATTCTTTCCCAATTACATGACATTCTTTTTCTCACATATTTCTATTTACTTTAAAAAAAAAAATCGCACCCGCGCGTTATTAATTTGACAGAATTTGGCCTTGAAACGAGATTGGAAAGAATGTTTTAACAATTTGCTTGGGAACAAAAAACAAATATTGCAAAAATGTTTTTAACGCCGATGAGAGAAATTACGTATTAAAAAGTAGCATCACCTGTTTATTTTCTTTAATACTTGCAGTACATAAGGTGCTTTTTGTCTGACAACTCCGCCTGGTTTTGTTCGAATTATCAGAAGTGTCTGAAACTCAGCCAATTTTTTCGGATTATCAAAAGTGTCTGAAACCGCCTATTTTTGTTCGGATTTTCAGAAATGTCTGAAACTCCGCCTAATTTTGTTCGGATTTTCGGAATTTATAACAAAAGTAGCTAATTTACTTTTAAATTTGAGAAGCAGAAAACTTTTAGGTAGGAGTTTTAATATTATATATATATATATATATATATATATATATATATATATATATATATATATATATATATATATATATATATATATATATATATATATATATATATATATATATATATATATATATATATATCGAGTATATATATATATATTCTTTTAAGAAATAAATAATTTAGATATGACTAGATCGCGATTATTATAGATGGAACAAGAACGTGGTAAAAGCTTGACGAGAATTAGGCGAGAGCGTTTCTTGAGTGTAGCTTACGTCTATCTCTATTTTGAATCCAGCTTAATTTTTAGGTATTTCCTTTTATTAAATAAAAAATTAATTTCTCTCTCTCTCTCTATTATGTTCTGTTGGGTATACGGGGTGTTAAGGATACTCCTATCTCATCCCGGTGCCCAATGGTTCGCTCCCTTTCGCGCTCACCTTCCATCTACACGGAGTAGGCTTCCTTTACATACATAAAACATTTCTAACACATCTTAAAAAGAAAAAAAAATCAAAAATGGCGTCAACTTCGGTAGCCTCGGAGAAGCCCCGGGGGGCGGCTTCCAAAAATAGCCCCTCATCCACCCTTTCCCCATCACCACATGGGAGTTGGTGGCCTCCGGTGATGGGGTTGGTGCTACCAAGACACAGCCGCCAGCTTGTCCTGATGCACGGTCTATTTTTTTCATTAATTTCTGCAACATTCGCGGTCTGCACTCTAATTTCCACTTTGTTGAACATCACCTCTCTTCTTCAAACCCTCACCTCTTATTCTTGACCGAAACTCAGATGTTTGAGCGTTCTGATAGCAAACCCTATTCTGTTTCCTCCTACTGTCTCTATCCTCAATTTTCAGCCAAACGCGGTTGTTGTGCATACGTGCGCAACGATGTCGTTTGTTCTCGTGTCTCGAATTTGGAGTCTTCCGAATTTTCCACCTTATGGCTTAGGCTCTCTTGCCATTCTACGACTAAATTCATTTGTTCTGTTTATTTATCTCCTAATTCTACTGATTATCCTAAATTCTTTGACTATTTAAACTCCAAAATAGAGCACATTCTCTCTTCCTCTCCTTTCTCTGAAATCATCATATTAGGTGATTTCAATGTTCACCACCGAAAATGGCTTTCTTCTAGTTCTCATGATACTGCTGGTGAACGTGCCTTCCATTTTGCTATCCAAAATGACCTTGAGCAGTTGGTGCAGCTCCCTACTCGTATCCCTGATCGTCTTGGAGATGAACCCAACATTCTAGACATTTTTCTAACTTCTAATCCTTCTCCTTATACTGTTAAACTCTTTTCTCCTTTGGGTTCCTCAGATCACCTTCTTATCTCTGTATCCTCTTCTATCTCTTCAAGATTTCCGCAGGAAAGACCCCCTTCTATTGAAAGGGAACGTTTGTGGCACTTCGGTGCCGCAAGCTGGTCGAACTTGCGGTCGTACTTCTTCGATTTCCCGTGGAATGATTATTGTTTCCGTGGAAGGGGTCCCTCGGAGTGTGCTGAGCGCATTACCGAGGTGATTCTCTCTGGCATGGAGGCGTACATTCCATATTCTTTCCCTTCTACTAAACCTAACAAACCTTGGTTTAACTCTGCTTGTTCTCGTGCTATCCACCGCAGGGATGTTGCCTTCAGGGATTACCGTCGTCTTCAAACTTCAGAAACTCACACTACTTATATTTCATTCCGTAATCGTGCAAAATCTGTCCTTCGTAACACTAAAAACTCATTTCTCCGTAGAAAATGCAATAATCTTTCTGGTTCCTCTTCTTCACGTTCTTTCTGGCATTTTGCAAAAAATGTCAACTCTAACTTTGCTTCTTCCTCCTTTCCTCCTTTAATATCTTCCGACGGCACTACTGCTGTTTTACCTTCTTCTAAAGCTGAACTCTTCGCTCAAACTTTTGCCTCTAATTCAACCTTAGACGATTCCGGAGCTATTCCTCCTCCTTCAACCCCCTCTAACTCAATTATGCCTAAAATTAGAATTTCTTCTAAAGATGTCATTTCTGCTCTCTCTGAGCTTAATACTAAGAAAGCGTACGGTCCTGATGGTATTCCTCCTGTGGTTCTCAAAACTTGTGCTTCCGAGCTTGCACCCTGCCTCGGTAAACTATTTCGTCTTTGTCTCTCTACTTCAACCTTCCCTTCTTGCTGGAAACGTGCGCTCATTCAGCATGTGCCGAAGAAGGGGACCTCCTCTCAACCCTCCAACTACCGTCCTATTTCTTTGACTTCCGTTCTCTCTAAAGTTTTCGAATCTATCCTTAACAGGAAGATTTGGAAACATCTCAATTCTTCTAATCTTATCTCAGATCGCCAGTATGGCTTTCGTAAGAAACGCTCTACTGGTGATCTTCTTTCCCTTCTCTCTGACTCTTGGTCCTCTGCTCTTCGGCATTTCGGTGAATCTTTTGCTGTCGCGCTAGACATATCGAAAGCTTTCGATAGAGTCTGGCACAAAGCTTTGATTTC
Organism: Armadillidium nasatum; assembly: GCA_009176605.1. Classification (NCBI taxonomy): domain Eukaryota; kingdom Metazoa; phylum Arthropoda; class Malacostraca; order Isopoda; family Armadillidiidae; genus Armadillidium; species Armadillidium nasatum. The sequence goes on from SEYY01000385.1 coordinate 111,133, forward strand.
TAAACTTCCCTCTTTCGGTATCTATCCTTCTCTCTGTGATCTTCTCACTAATTTCCTTTCCGGTCGTTCTATAGCAGCTGTTGTAGACGGCCACCGTTCATCCTTTAAATCTATTAATAGTGGTGTTCCTCAGGGTTCTGTCCTATCCCCAACACTTTTTCTACTTTTCATTAATGACCTTCTCTCTATTACCTCATCTCCTATCCACTCCTATGCTGATGACTCCACCCTTCATTATTCCTTTCAGTTTGAAAAATCGTCCCACCCAACAGCAGTTAATTGACTCGAGAAGGGTAGATTTGGAGCAACTAACCTCTGATCTTACACGTATTTCCAATTGGGGCAGAGAAAACATGGTTGTTTTCAATGCCTCAAAAACTCAATTCCTCCATCTCTCCACTCGACACAATCTTCCACACAACTATGATATCTTCTTCAAAAACACACAACTCAAGCCTTCATCTGTTCTTAATATTCTTGGTGTTTCTTTTTCTCGTGATCTTTCTTGGAAAGATCACATTACTTCTCTTTCTAAACAAGCTTCTAAGAGGTTGGGCGTTCTGAGGCGCCTTCAGAATTACTTCACGCCACCCCAGTTGCTTGCTCTGTATAGGGGTGTTGTTCGTCCCTGTATGGAGTATGCTTCGCACATCTGGGGTGGTTCCACACATACAGCTCTCCTAGAGAAGGTGGAGTCTAGGGCTTTTCGTCTCATCAACTCTCCTGCTCTTACTAACTCTCTTCAATCTCTTTCTGCCCGTCGAATTGTTGCGTCACTCTCTCTTTACCATCGCTATTACAACAGACACTGCTCTTCTGAACTCTCTCGTCGCATACCTCCTCCATTGAGAAGAGCTCGTGCGACACGCCTTTCTACACAGTCTCATCCTTTCTCTGTCCAACTCTCTGACCCCAGACTTAACCGCTATGCTCAATCTTACATATACTCTACTGGTAAAGTCTGGAACTCACTCCCTTTATCTGTTTTCCCAACTTCCTTTGACTTGCATACTTTCAAACGCCGTGTATCTGGGCATGTTGGCCTCCTTCGATCAGGTTGAGATTTTTCCAACTCCGGTGGAATTTTAGTAGGCCTCTGGCCTTTGCCCACCGGAGGAGATATAAATATATATATATATATATATATATATATATATATATATATATATATATATATATATATATATATATATATATATATATATATATATATATATATATATATATATATATATATATATATATATTTATATTAAAATTAATTTTGAAAATTAAAATCAAAATATATTCAAAGAATTTATATTCAAATAAAAAAGATAAAATAAAGTAAATTAATAAAAATTAAAACAGTTTAAAAATCGAGGAAGAAATGTAAATAATTTTTAAGTATAATATTTAATATTTACTTTAAAAAGAAAAAAAAAAAAAAAATTAGTTGAGGTAGTCTAAAATAAGAAAAGTCTTTAGTAGGCCCATACTCTTTAAAAGAAGTGCCAGATGGCCAATATGTAAACAAAGTGAGACAACTTCAATGTTTAAAAGGTGCCAAATTTAGATTACATACATATGGGTATCGATATTTTTCCCTTTCAAATTCTCTTTTCTTAAATAATAAAAAAGAAATAAAAAAAAAAATCTAAATGCTCAATTACATAACTGAGTACAGATGTTAAAAATTGTCCCACATAACACATTATTATTAT
>SEYY01000385.1:117835-122835 GCA_009176605.1 Armadillidium nasatum
ATATATATATATATATATATATATATATATATATATATATATATATATATATATATATATATATATATATATATATATATATATATATATATATATATATATATATATATATATATATATATATATATATATATATATATATATATATATATATATATATATATATATATATATATATATATATATATATATATATATATATATATATATATATATATATATATATATATATATATATATATATATATATATATATATGCACATATTTTTTTTCTTCAGAGGTGTTTTCTTCCTTTATTGCCTTGGCACTACTTCTGTGTGTTAAGAAACGTGGGTGATTAGCTTAGAGTGGCACTGTGCCAATGTTTATACTTGTGTTCTATGCCCATGAATCTTCGTATTTATAATACAGTAAAAGAAAAATATCACACACACATTATATATATATATATATATATATATATATATATATATATATATATATATATATATATATATATATATATATATATATATATATATATATATATATATATATATATATATATATATATATATATATATATTATTACCTTTTGTAAAGCTCTTAATTATGTTAGGAATTATTTTTTATTTTGTAATCGTAGATGAGAAGTATTAGAAAATGTCTATACTAATTTTAACATTAAAGTATTTATGAAAATATATTCTTTAAAATAATCGTGAATTGAAGTTCTTATTTAAAAGGACACGTGTTTGCGAGAGTTAATTCGACAACAACCACCACTTAAATCTGACAAGGTGCAACTGACACACGCCTTCTTATTTCAAGATTCCCTCTCTTCACCTGTTAGGAGACTCCGCCTCTTTTTACATTTCTGGAAAGCTTACGACCAATGAGAAGACAGAATGCAATAATCAGGCTTTTTGTAATGCCACGCCCATTCCTCTTAATACAAAAAATCCACCTTTGAACGTTTAGATAAGCACAGACATCGAAGGATTTTCTTAAATTATTGTCCAAAAACAAGGAAAATAATAAGAGAAAAACGTTACTTAAAGGGGAAATAACTCTCCATTTGAGGAACAGCTCCAAGACCCTTGAGGAATAACAATAATAATAATAATAATCATAATTATTATAATAATAATAATAAAAATAATAATAATAATAATAATAATAATAATAATAATAATAATAATAATAATAATAATAATAATAATAATGAATAATAATAATATATCAGTAATGATAATATTAATAATAATAATATTAAATAAAAATAATATTAATAATGATAATAATAATAAAAGTAATAATAATAATAATAATAATAATAATAATAATAATAATAATAATAATAATAATAATAATAATGAATAATGATGATAACAATCATATTAATAATAATATCAATAATAATAATATTAATAATAATAATATTAAATAATAATAAAAGTAATAATAATAATAATAATAATAATAATAATAATAATAATAATAATAATAATAATAATAATAATAATAATAATAATAATAATAATGATGTATGAGAAGAGAAATGAGTGAAGTAAGAAAAAGCAAAACTTAAAAGAATGAAATGAAATCAAGAAATAAAAAGTAGATAAAAAGTATAACGATTTAAAGAAGAAAAAAAAAAAAAAAGTAGAAAAAAAAAAAAAAAAAAAAAAAAAAAAAAAAAAAAAAAAAAAAAAAAAAAAAAAAAAAAAAAAAAAAAAAAAAAAAAAAAAAAAAAAAAAAAAAAAAAAAAAAAAAAAAAAAAAAAAAAAAAAAAAAACAATAATAATAATAATAATAATAATAATAATAATAATAATAATAATAATAATAATAATAATAATAATAATAATAAGAATAAGAATAAGAATAATAATAGCAGTAATAATAATAATAATAATAATAATAATAATAATAATAATAATAATAATAATAACAGTAATAATAATAATAAAAATAATAATAATAATAATAAAAATAATAAAAATAATAATAATAATAATAATAATAATAATAATAATAATAATAATAATAACAGTATTAATAATATTAATAATAACAATAATAATAATAATAATAATAATAATAATAATAATAATAATAATAATAATAATAATAATAGTAAGATTTTTTCTTCATTTTTTGCTCAAAATATTTTCAATTTATTCCAATATTAGACTGAGAACATTTTTTTAAATCTTCAACACATCTTCTCAAATACAGCGAATGACCAAAATGTTCTTCAACATCTCTCTCTTGTCCTAATCAAAGAGTTAAATGGTTTCGTTTTTGAGTGTCTTTAAAAATGTGCGTTCGTCACGGGATCATTTCTACACGCACAAATAAATTGAAAGAAAATAAATGAAAAAAGGGAACTATTTGATGGCTGGGGATTTAATTTTTAAAACCCTTACTTTTAAAGACATAATAACCTTGATACTTCATATTCTATCTCAGTGTGTCTCAAACACGTGGACACACGTGCACACACACACACTCACACACACACACACACACATATATATATATATATATATATATATATATATATATATATATATATATATATATATATATATATATATATATATATATATATATATATATATATATATATATATATATATATATATATATATATATATATATATATATATATATATATATATATGAGAGAGTTTAAGAATAAAATTGGTAGGTTAACAGCAAGTTTATTAAGAATACTTGAAAAGATAAATAGAGATGTGGCAACTCATTCCTACCATTCAAATAGCATTAAAACAATGATTAGTCATAATATTTTAACACCTGGGGAACATTATAAGATAGTTAATTTATTGTATTTACAGTTCCTTTTTTTTTTTTACTCCCGTTACGGGCTGAGCCTTTTTCTAAGTGTGGGCAGAAATATAAAATAAAAGAAGACCCACCTAATCTCAGCCTAACGCAAACCTCTCAGGTGAGTGCAGACGGAGGCCTTAAAGAGATGAAGATTAAATTCAGCAGGAAAAACAGATGATGTCAGAGAGTTCCACAAAACTCTGGAAAGAAGCCACCACAATAGACAAGCCTGGTGTTTGATACATTCACACAAATAAGGCTGTGTGGAAAGAGGTGTCGTATGATTTCTCCTCAAAGGAAGAAATATGCGACCAGAGAGTTCAAAATTTAAGTGTCATTCGTAATAACGATATTATAAAGAGAATGATGCAACAGTTCGACGAGCAGGAATGTATTTGAGAGATTTAGTGAGAGTAGGAGAGTTGATAGAAGGAAAGTCCTAGACCCCGTATACTCCATCCTTTCAAGAAGGTCTACGAAAATGGAATCATCACAGGCATAAAAAAATACACTTTGTACAAAAGCAAACGACATTTTTGTTAACAACAAGCAACTGGTGTGGAGTGAAAAAATCTAAAGGCATCATAGAACACCCACAGACTAAACGTACCTTGACAATTGAACACTTGCCTTTTTAGAAACTTTTTTAGTGAAGGAAGCAATATGACCTTTCCAAGTAAGCAATACGAATAAGAAAGTAGATATATTAATGACAGAGAAAGATTTTAGTTGTTTTCGAAGGTATTGTAGATTTAGGGAAGATTGCAAAGAGAAGAAAAAATACAGTAATTGAGTTTCTGAATCATTGAAAACAACCATGTTTCTCTTAGCCCAGTCAAGGAGAAGAGAATATTATATCAAAAGTGAAAAATTTTGACATCCTAGATTAGTGCTAAACTCTACTGGAAACTTTCGATATGTCCAGCGCTACTGCAAAAGATTAGCCGAAGTGTTTGAGGGCCCCCCAGAACGAAGAGACAGAGAGAAAAGAAAAAAGATCTTTAGTTGGGAATTCTTTATCAAATCTAGATTGGCTATCAGATATTAGATTAGAGACTTAAAATATTTTCAAATTTCCTCTTAAGGATGAATTCTAAAACTTTGGTGAGGCAGATGTTAATTAAAGATTATGATAATTAGAGGTTTAAGAGTGATTCCTCCTTTATGGTATAAAATGAATGAAGGGGAGAAAAATTCCAGCCTGAACGAAAGGTATAAAGAAGTTAACAAGCTTGTTCATGTGCGTGTGTGTGTATGCGTGTGTATGAATATGTGCGTGTGCGTGTGCGCGAGTATGTGTGTGTATGAATATTTTTGTATACACAGAGAGAAAGAAATAGGCAATACCAGAATGAGAGAGAGACTTTTAAGAAATGTGAAATATTACACAGTTTAAAAAAAAAAAATAAAAAATAAAAAATAAAAAAATAAATAAAAGCGGGATTACCCCAAATCGTCGACAGGTAAAGGGCCGACACTTTTGAAAAAAACTCTTCAAAAAAGTAATAACCAATCCGGTAATTTTGGGAAATGAAGATATTGAAGACAAAATAAGATGTGAAATTGAAAAGTTGGGAAAACTATTTAATTAGTACTGTGGTTCTCGACGATTTGCAGGGTGACTGTCCTCAGATTTACAGCCTGTTTTATAGGATGGACATTTGCTAGAGTATCAAATTTTGCAGGGAGAAGCTAACTGAAAACAATAATGGAGCTGTAGGGATATAAAATAAGAATAAAGAAAATTAGATGCAAGCTGAAATGAAGAGATCACTGGTTTGCTCATTTTTTTTATTTAAAAAAAAATTTTTTTTTATTTCTCTTCGAATTGAGATCATAACTTGACTCATTACTACTGACGACATAAAGGTGTTCAAAATTAAGTCATAATTACATTACTAATTAGAGGATTTTTACTTTCTCTCTTAAGTATCGTGAACATGGGAACCACTGCTCACTGGTCGGTGATTTGCTATTTTTCTATCAATAAGGCAGTCGTTTCCGGTTTGAAAGATCGGAGTTTAAGGAAACAGGATAATAGTTGAATTGTTGAGTAGGGGCTGAATGAACTCACGTTTCCAGCTGGAAGGGAAAGTTGAAGTGGAAAGACAAAGATGAAAAACTCCATGCTTTTGTGCTATAGGGTACTGGTTCGATTCCC
>SEYY01000385.1:127835-130335 GCA_009176605.1 Armadillidium nasatum
TTGTTTTCAATGCCACCAATACTCAATTCCTCCATCTCTCTCTCTCTCTCTCACTCTTCTCTCTCTCTCTCTCTCTCTCTCTCTCTCTCTCTCTATATATATATATATATATATATATATATATATATATATATATATATATATATATATATATATATATATATATATATATATATATATATATTCACCATTGGTGGTCAAAATCCAGAGGTATACTAAAATTCCACCAGAGTCAGGAGAAAAGTCGGAACCTGGTCAAATCAAAGGCCGACATGATCTCACTCACAGCATTTGAAAGGGTGCAAGTCATAGAAAGTTGGCTAAATAGATGAAGCGATGTTTTCCAGGCTTTATTAGTAGAGTACATGTAAGACTGAGCATAGCGGTTAAGTCTGGGGTCAGAGAGTTGGATAGAGAAAGAATGAGACTGTGTAGAAAGACGAGTCGCACGAGCCCTTCTCAATGGAGGAGGTATGCGACGAGAGAGTTCAGAAAAGCAGTGTCCGTTGTACCTAACCTCTTAGAAGCTTGTTTAGAAAGAGAGAAAATATGATCTTTCTAAGAAAGATTATGAGAAAAAGGAATACCAAGAATATTAAGGAGTGATGAAGGTTTGAGTTGAGTGTTTTCGAAGAAGATATAGATGTGTGGAAGATTGTGTTCAGTAGAGAGATGAAGGAATTGAGTATTGGTGGCATTGAAAAGAACCATGTTTTCTCTGCCCCAATTTGAAATGCGAGATAGATCAGAGGTCAGCTGCTCCAAGGCTACCTTAATTGTGTCTATTAACTGCTGTTGGGAGGGGCGCCTTTCAAATGAAAGAGTAATAAAGGGTGGAGCTCATTAATGAAAAGTAAAAAGAGAGTTAGGGATAGGACAGATCCTTGAGGAACACAACTACTAATAGATTTAAAGGAAGAACGATGGCCGTCCACAACAACTGCTATAGAACGACCAGAATGGAAATCAGAGAGAAGGTCACAAAGAGAAGTATAGATTCCGAAAGAGGGAAGTTTGGAAATCAAAGCTTTGTGCCAGACTCTATCGAAAGCCTTCATTATGTCCAGCGCGACAGCAAAAGATTCACCGAAATGCCGAAGAGCGCAAGACCAATAGTCAGAGAGAAGGGAAAGGAAACCACCAGTAGAGCGTTTCTTACGAAAGTCATAATGGCGATCAGAGATAAGAGACTACTACTGATAAGATTAGAAGAATTGAGATATTTCCAAATCTTCTGTTAATAAGGATAGATTCGAAAACTTTAGAAAGAACGAAGGTTAAAGAAATGGGACGGTAGTAAGAGGGTTGGGAGGGGTCCCCCTTCTTCGTCACTGGCTGAATGAGTGAACGTCTCCATCAAAAAGGGAAGGTTGAAGTAGAAAGACATAGACGGAATAGTTTAATAAGGCAGAGTGCAAGCTCGGTAGCACAAGTTTTGAGAACCACAGGAGGAATACCGTCAGGACCGTATGCCTTCGTAGTGTTAAGCTGAGAGAGAGCAAAATTGACGTCTTTAGAAGAAATTACAATATATATATATATATATATATATATATATATATATATATATATATATATATATATATATATATATATATATATATATATATATATATATATATATATATATATATATATATATATAAAATTTTTAAAGATAAACTTTTTAAGTTAACAGATTAAAAAATTGTAGCTCACGTTACGGCTTATTAACCTCAAGCCTCTTATATATATATATATATATATATATATATATATATATATATATATATATATATATATATATATATATATATATATATATATATATATATATATATATATATATATATATATATATATATATATATATATATATATATATATATATATATATATATATATATATATATATATATTTATATATATATATATATATATATATATATATATATATATATATATATATATATATATATATATATATATATAGACAGTAAAACACCCCACAGGAAATAAAAAAAAAAATTAAAATTGGAGCAAGGCTTTCGAAGGGATAGCCACCCTTCCTCTTTCAGGCTCTAGTTTATAAATAATAAACTAGAGCCTGAAAGAGGAAGGGTGGCTATCCCTTCGAAAGCCTTGCTCCAATTTTAATTTTTGCTTTTTATTTCCTGTGGGTGTTTTACTGTCTAAAATTTTACACGGTTATAGTGTTATATATATATATATATATATATATATATATATATATATATATATATATATATATATATATATATATATATATATATATATATATATATATATATATATATATATATATATATATATATATATATATATATATATATTGACGAAAATCAGGATAATATTGCATAATCCATTTTTTTAAATTAGTAACATATGTTCTAAAGAAGGAGCACAATTCCTTTTGTAAAATTAATTAATATAATTAATTAATATATCTTTCTGCGACGACCTTGAAAGTGAGTACTGTAAATGAATTATTTGCTTCGAA
>SEYY01000386.1:0-22500 GCA_009176605.1 Armadillidium nasatum
TGTTGATAATGCAGATCTTTTATCTTTAAAACTTATTATATTAGGACAATGCTCAAGTTCACTAGACTGAGATACTCTTTCGTTTAAAACAGATGGTTTTAAAGCAGTAGTAGCAATCGCATTCTCATGAAGTTGAACATTGTTATACTTTGTATTATTTATATAATTATGAAATAGAGTATTATCATTATTTGTAATTGGAAAAACCTCATTTATAAGGGGGTAGCTTCTTCTTTTCTTAATTTTTCATAAGTAATATATGCACCTTTATCACTAAATATTATACACTTCACATTTTTATAAAATTGCACTTTTAATTTCCTTTTTGAGGGGCTGTTAGCCCCTATTATTCGTTTCCCTGGGTGGCTGAAGATGGTCCTGACGTTGAAAGTTGGGCTTCCCTGGGTGCCCATCGACAACTACTTCCTTGGCATCTTGTAGCTTTTTCTCGAAACTTGTAATGATAGTAGCAAAGAGCACCTTCTGGCCTATATCTTGAAGGTGACCTGCCCCTATCTGAGTAGCCTCTTGTTCGACTATTTTCAAGTCTCGTTACTCTTATATCCATCTTATGAAGCTGTGTTGAAAGGTCGTCTACTTTTTTAATAACCTCTGCAACTTGAGTGGAAAGTTTAGTCACTTCGCGGGCAAGGAAAGAAATTGAAGGTGGAGGTGTGAGTTCTCTGGTTCTTGTAGCAAAAGGGGCTATGGCATTGACAGATTCATTGCGATAATGGTGTGCTGCAATTCTGCTTCTGCGACTCAGATATTTCTCAGCAGCGTCGGCCATTTTAAAAATTGACATCTCCTGTTAATACTTCCAGCATTGCTGCTGTGTCTTCAGGTAATACTTGTAAAAACATTTCTTTTGCGACCGTTTCATTATTTGTATCATGCTTTCGAATGCAGAATCTCCAAGCGACAGCCTTATTCTGTTTAAATATTCAGATGGCTTTTCACCAGGCTTCAATTTCTGTTGAAATAAGTCCTCAACTCTTTCCCGAGCCGAAAGTGAATAAGTAGCTTTCAAAACTTTTTTCAATTCCTCATAAGTATTTGCGGTTATAGGTGGTTGAATTTGGGATATAATGACAGATGGCAAAAGGGGTCCCATCAGTTGAATTCTCTCGATAGGTTTATTCACAAAATAAAGCTGGTATAACCATTCTACTTTCTGTAACCACTTCTCAATGTCTCTCTTATCGAATTTTGGCAAACCTTGGGTAGTAAGGGTTTTCCTATTTTGAGGTGACGGACTTCTGGGAGTTGAACTTTCACTGGAAGAACTTCTTTCTGAAGTTCGTTGAATTGGCCTTTCGGTTTCTCTGTTATTAGTTTCATTAGCCCGTACTTCATTATCAACTTCTACTGAAGTTATAGAAATGCCCGAAGTAGAAGGTTCTAAAATGTTGTTATTGTTATGCCTATTTCTATTTCTACTTGATGAAGGCATCGTAGAAATTTGTTATTGCTGTACTATTTATGTTTAGCTATGCAGGAATTTTTTTTTTTTTTTTTTTTTTAGAAGTCAAAATTCCACAGTAGTGCCTTATTTATTTGGTTTGACTGTAGGAATACTCGGCTATCCTTGCTTATATATAGTATCCAATATAGCTCCCATATATGTACTTATTTATTTATTTTTTTAATTGTTTTCGAAAGTTACTTAAATGTTATATTCTTTTATTAAATATAAAAGTTTACTAATTCACTGTCACTTATAAATCACGGTTCATTTGATACACTGATAAACTTAAAAAATTTTTTTTTAAGGGCGCTAGGCTAAAGTATCACCATGTATGTTTTATAGAATAGCTTAGCCTGCTTAAATTCAGTTGTATTTTAATAAAATGTCTATTAATTTCTACACAAAAGAACAAAATGCTGCATAAAGACCAGTTTACCAGGCTAGAATTTCTATAAATTCATTATTTATTTATATATTTATTTCTATTTGTTATTATTACTGTTTTCAAAATTTATTTAAATGTTATTTTATTTTATTAAATATCACAGTTTACTAATACACTGTCACTATAAGTCACTTCTCGTTTGATATTAATGATGAAAACTTAAGAAATTTTAGAGTACCTAAAGTGCACAATTACCAATTACAGGGTAATCTAGAGTATGTTGGCCCTATTTCATTTCCAACTTTAGGCCTAAAATAATTTAAATTTTCCTAAAAGTACCATTAATTTTCCATAAAAACAGTTTTTAGTTCAATATTATGGGAGAGCTAAATTCTGATTAATAACTAGCTTATAGGCTAGAGTTGCCAATTTCAGATGTAGGCCTTAAAAATTGTAAAAATATTCATAAAATTTCTATTATTTCTCCATAAACTCAGTGTTTATTTAAATTTTATTTCTACTTAGTTTATTTTATTATGATTTATAATGCCTTCACGAAAATGCTCTCGTTTATGCACGCTAAAGCTCTAGGCCCTGTAAAAAAAATTTTATGTATCTGACTTTATTTATTTTTCTTATTCAAAAAACTTAATTATTTATTTATTCTTTTATATTCGCTCTATATACTTGTCACAAAGGGATCAACCACATGTAAAAATAAGGTCTTTCTTATGATGCTGGCTACCTCTAGGGTCTCTGCTGGCCTAGAGCTTCAGATAATATAGAAATATTTATTTCTGACCTTTTCAGAAATTTTTTATCTTAATTATAATATTATGTATAGTTGGTGTATTAAAATGTTTTTCTGCTTTTAATACTTTTTTTATTTTATATAATAATTTCTATTACAAAGTTACTACATCGATATATCGGTAACCATCTCGATTATTAATTATATATAATTAAAAAAAAATTAAATATTATCAATACAACCTTTATTCCATTTTATATATATATATATATATATATATATATATATATATATATATATATATATATATATATTATATATATATATATATATATATATATATATATATATATATATATATATATATATATATATATCCATTTTCCAAATGGGTGGAGGTTGGTGGGGTGTTCAAAGAGTTGGGTTCCCGTCCCACACCCTGGTAACATAAATTCTGGATATTATATTTAAAATTCCAAAAAACTATGGCAAAAACTCTTAAAAAATTAAACTATCTGCATTCGCAACTGCATACGCGAATAGTAAAAAATTACTATCCGGTCCACCTCTAATAATATATATATATATATATATATATATATATATATATATATATATATATATATATATATATATATATATATATATATATATATATATATATATATGGGCGACAGGACTAGCAACCCGACCCTATAATTATTGTAAAACTTCGAAAACCAGCATGGGAAGCCACGGCTCCAAGAAGAAATCTGCACATCTCTTTGAGAGAGTGTTCAGAGGTTAGATGGAGAACGTGATAGCCCCAGTGAAAACCTACCCGAGAGTTTAAATAAGAACTGGCACCGAAACCAACGAACGGAAAAACATTTTCTTTTAGAGCACTCTAGATGAAGGATATTTAAGAGCAGATGGCGACATATGCTGGCCCCATTGACAGGGTGAAAATCCTTCCAGGGAAAATAATATATATATATATATATATATATATATATATATATATATATATATATATATATATATATATATATATATATATATATATATATATAAGAGAGAGAGAGTGTGTCCTATATATTATTTCTGTTCAGTTAAAAAATCTGGTATCGGTATGTCCTTTTTTACTGATACCTAAAAATATGCCAATATCAATACTTCACTCAATCTCTAATATATATAGTTTTCGAAAAGAAAGGTCGTTGAGCGATTTATGGTGTTGGTAAAAGGGATAGTCAGGAATGTTAGAATAAAGGAAATATGAGAATGGAGAAGGAGTATAGTTGAGACAGCTGAACAAAGTATGCCGAGATGGTCTGGATATGTTTGTAAGATGAATGAAGAATGGCTAAAAAGGTATTTGTTTCAGAAGTGAAGTGTGCTAAGGAAAAGAGGGATGAATTGAGAGAAGGTTGTGCGGGTGACAGAGTATAGGAATGAATGAAAGATTGGCGAAAGGATGAGTGTTTGAATGGATGTGGCCTGTGATAAACACCACCCCACGATTGTGGGAAAAGTTGTAGGTAAATAAATAACACTTCTGCTGGGCAAAGGGTAGAGGCCTACAAATTTCCACCATAAATCTCTCTCTCTCTCTCTCTATATATATATATATATATATATATATATATATATATATATATATATATATATATATATATATATATATATATATATATATATATATATATATATATATATATATATATATATATATATATATATATATATATATATATATATATATATATATACCTTTTTTTTACCTTCTCACCCACCCCCATGTTGAGGCGGCCACACTTCGCTAATGAAGCTTCCTGCCGCAGTCGGTCTCGTCCAGAGATCCTTCAAAGAAGTGATGCCCCAGAAGATTTTGGGGCGAGAGTTGGAAGGACAGCGTAATAGAAAGTGTTTCACGGTCTCCGGGGCCATTCCGCATCTAGTACAGGTGGGAGATGCTGCCTGGTTTATTTTGAATTCGTGTTTGTAATGTTGTAGGTTTGGGTGGTGCCCGCATCTCAATCTTGCAAGTGAGGTTTGTAAGTGTCTTGGGAGGTTGTTGAAGTCGGGGTTTATTTCGGGGGGGGGGTTCGTATAGTGTGTTGTTTGGAGGTCTGTTGATCATGTATGTATGTGTTAGTTGAGTGTGTATATGTTTGGTTGTTGTGGTATTGGGGGAGGAGGGGGGATGTGATTTAGGATCTGTTTGTAAAAGGCGCCGGTGGACGATGGAGGCTGTGTTAGTCTCTGTGGGGTAGGTTGGAGGAGAGTATTGTGACATGGGTGTGTGGGTAGACGTGTTTTTGCGTAAAATTGGGTGCCTATCATTTCGAGGTGATTCCTTATAGGTAGTATCTTGGTTTCGTTATGTAGGTGTTGTTGAGGGGTTGTGCGTGTGCAGCCGGTGATGGTGCGGAGGGCTTTATTTTGCGTTATTTGGAGTGTCGTTAAGTTTTGGTCGGAGAGCAGAGGGTGCCAGACAGGGGAGGCGTAGTTAATGGTGGGGCGTATAAATTGTTTGTAGATTGCAATTGAGGTTTGTATGTTGTTGTTTATGTCTGTATTGGCCACTGTTTTGAGGATGTTGAGTTTTCTGTTTGCGGCTGAGGTGGTATTTTGAATGTGCTTGGAGAAGGTGAGGCGAGTGTCAAATGTTAGGCCGAGAATTTTTGGGGTTTTGGTTATGGAGGATTTGTTTGGGGATGCCGTCATCCTGTTTTCTGCTAGCCAAGATTGGAGTTGTGTTATGTAGTCTTGTGTGAGAGATGTTGCGGTGGTGAGGTTTTTGTGAGTGGTGGTAATAGTTATGTCGTCTGCGTATGATATTATGCGGGTGAAAGTTGTTTGGGGTTGAGGGAGGTCTGCTGTGTACAGGTTGAATAGAGTGGGGGAGAGTATGGCTCCTTGCGGAACTCCGTTCCTTAAGTTGATGGTACGTGATTTATGGGCGTTTTGTTGTATTTGGGCGGTTCTTCCTGATAGGAAGTTGGTTAGCCATTTCTTAGTATATATATATATATATATATATATATATATATATATATATATATATATATATATATATATATATATATATATATATATATATATATATATATATATATATATATATATATATATATATATATATATATATATATATATATATATATATATATATATATATATAGTAGGTTGCCTGGTCATAGGCAAGTAATGATTAGTTTGTGTTCTGTACTCTCACCAATAGGAATAGCGCATATTATGTTACGATGATGAAAATAATGGTGAATTACAATTATTTGGAAAGTGAAGAATGGAATAAAGAAATACAAGTATGGAAATATTAAAAAAAAAATCATGAAAGAATGGAATGAAATCCCAATTCTTCACTTCCCCACCTCCTCTTAACAAGGGAACTGTACTAGAAAAACCGATAACTATTATTTTATTAATAATTCTGAAATCCTAGAAAAATGAATAGCCATTTTTCAATACAAAAGTTTATACCTCATGAATTTTTACCCTTTATCGAGAAGAGAAACTTTTGATAGTTTCTGTAGAGGAGTCTATCCCGGGACCTTCGCTACACGAAATTGCCATGTTATCGAACAAGCTATGCGTGATTGTCATCAAATATTGTGTTAAAAAATATATTACACAAGACTATTTATTAAATAAGGTAAAAATAAAATTCCACATCGTAAATACTTTAAATTCTGTCAAAAACAAATCTACAAATTTTCTTATATTTTTTAGTCACGCAAAAATATGGCAAAAATTAGCGAGAATGAGAAAATAAGCATAATAAAATAGAATTTGCATCCATGTAACTGATCAGTTACATAAAATGTACATTAAAAATAAACAAATCGGGGAAACTGAAATAGAAAATTCTACCAATCGTCATCGCTTTCACTTCCATCTTTTCTGAGAGATGACATCAATACATCCTTAGGTCTCGGGTTTCTTGGGTCTAATTCAATGTCTGTTTCGAATGCCTTTGTTCGTGAAAGCATCCATTCAAGATCTGAAAACAAATAGCAAAACATTAAATGATTTGAGAAAGTTAAAGGCTGGTTTATGAAACTAAACTAGATAACGAGAGAACTCATTTGCATTTCTTGACATCAAGTGCCAACCAGTTTACAAGATTTTTATAATTAAGCCAACATTTCAGTTGGATTGGCTTAACCATGCTTTAAGACTTCTTTAACTTAGTTCCATTTTTCACTTAAAAATCTGTCATTAAAACCTACAATGAATATAAGATTGAGTGATATAAAACTAGATAGTAGATTTGGTAGTAAAATAGATAGCTACATGAATCCTTTACCAATCTCTACCAGTAATTGAATTTGTTTTCCTGCAGAAAATCGAATGAAGCACAAATTTATTACCGCAATCTGAAATATGAGTGATGATAATAAATACAACAAATAGATAAACTTCACAAATATTCTTCACTTCTCTTTCAGTTTATAATGATTTTTTTTTTTAAACTATGAAACTAACACTGAAGTCTGAATTTTTGTTGTAAATGGAAAATAATATAAATATTTGTAATATAGAAACTTTTAAAAAATTAACTTTGCAAATAGGACCATTAATTAAACTTTTTTTTATTTGCCATTTCTTTAAGAACTTGTACTTACTGCACATTGGAAAACGGCAATACAAGGGTGGAAGTGCAACACCGGGAACTGCACCTAGATTAAATAGTAGTAATTGTTAACTTGGGCATGTTAAATCTTATACAAGAAGTTAAAAGGTAAAAAGTTTCCCCTTTTTAAAGCAAAAATAAGGGAGCATTCCAAGACAGATCAACCAATGACCAACCCCACTAGGACTTGGACTTTGATGAAAATTGTTGTATAGGCTTATTTTACCTTGTAAAGCCACTGGTTCAAATAAAAATGTTCTGCGGCGAATACTTTTATTTGAGAGTGGGGGCTCCACCCTCTAACTTCAAGGACCCATATAAATTAATTTATAAACCAAACATAATTTATATATTTGGAATCAGAAAGACTAGACGCATCTATTAATGGTAATATATTGATTCTACAATGAACAGGTAAAATGTTTCCTCCATTTTAATAATTTTCTCATTCCTTAACCCCTCTTGAAAGTTGAAATTATTGTATTATTATTATTTTAAAAATAAAATATAGTCTTTCATCTATAAATACATCAATAAAAATTTGTGTATGAGCTATTTAGGTTATTTAAAAAAGTAATGAAAAAGGAAGGTAATTTTTATAATAAATAAAAATGTTATAAATCTCAAATTTTTTGTATCTTCTGATATTAAAATTAAAAAAATTGTTAATTCATTAAAAATTTTTTTAATTCAGATAAAATCATTTATACAATTGTAAAAAAATAAAAATTAAAAACTAAAAAATGCCAAAATTTTGAGCAGATTCCCTAAGGAAGCAAAGAAAAATTTTAAAACAATTAAGAACTATAAGCCCAAAACTACAAAAAAAATATGAAAATCTTTCAAAGAATACAATTTTATGTATCAACTGTCATAAAATGTTGGGAAAAAATCCAAGTTTGTTATTGGAGCAAGGACCATTAACTTTATTGGCAGAAGATGACACTTCTACCTCATGTTCTTTAAACTTAAATGAAGAATTTTCTAAAGGAGTAGAAGGTGACATAGCACCATTATTGAAAGACTTTGATGTAACTCTTATTAAACTACGTATGTCTTTTTGCAGTTATGATCTTCATGTTTTCAAAATTATTATATTATGATATAACTAAACATATCTGAACTACAAAAGTTTTATGTAATTTATTGCAGTTGTTTGATAGAAAATGGTAGAAAAGTATTTTGATTGTAATTTGATATTTGATAAGGCAACCTTAACAGGCCAATTTGACTTTTTTGATGTTTACTATAATCTAATTTTTGATAGGACTCTCTCTCTCTCCCTCTCTCCACGGGGGGCGGCTTCCAAACATAACCCCTCATCCACCCCTTCCCCCATCACCACTTGGGAGTTGGTGGCCTCCGGTGATGGGGTTGGTGCAACCAAGATACAGCTGCCGGCTTGTCCTGATGCACGGTCTATTTTTTTTCATTAATTTCTGCAACATTTGCGGTCTGCACTCTAATTTCCACTTTGTTGAACATCACCTCTCTTCTTCTAGACCTCACCTCTTATTCTTGACCGAAACTCAGATGTTTGAGCGCTCTGATAGCAAACCCTATTCTGTTTCCTCCTACTATCTCTATCCTCAATTTTCAGCCAAAGGCGGTTGTTGTGCATACGTGCGCAACGATGTCGTTTGTTCTCGTGTCTCTAATTTAGAGTGTTCCGAATTTTCCACCTTATGGCTTAGGCTCTCTTGCCATTCTACGACTAAATTCATTTGTTCTGTTTATTTATCTCCTAATTCTACTGACTATCCTAAATTCTTCGACTATTTAAACTCCAAAATAGAGAACATTCTCAATTCTTCTCCTTTTCTGAAATCATCATATTAGGTGATTTCAATGTTCACCACCGCCAATGGCTTTCATCTAGTTCTCATGATACAGCTGGTGAACGTGCCTTCCATTTCTCTATCCAAAACGACCTTGAGCAGTTGGTGCAGCTCCCTACTCGTATTCCTGATCGTCTTGGAGATGAACCCAACATTCTAGACCTTTTCCTAACTTCTAATCCTTCTCCTTATACTGTTAAGCTTTTTCCTCCTCTGGGTTCCTCCGATCACCTTCTTTTCTCTGTATCCTCTTCTATCTCTTCAAGTCTTCCGCAAGAAAGACCCCCTTCTATTAAAAGGAAACGTTTCTGGCCCTTTGGTGCCGCAAGCTGGTCGGACCTGTGGTCGTACTTTTCGATTTCCCGTGGAATGATTATTGCTTCCGTGGGAGGGGTCCCTCTGAGTATGCAGAACGCATTACCGAGGTTATTCTCTCTGGCATGGAGGTGTACATTCCATATTCTTTCCCTTCTACTAAACCTAACAAACCTTGGTTTAACTCTACTTGTTCTCGCGCTATCCGCCGCAGGGATGTTGCCTTCAGGGATTACCGTCGTCTTCAAACTCCAGAAATTCACGTTACTTATATTTCATCCCGGAATCGTGCAAAATTTATCCTTCGTAACACTAAAAACTCATTTCTCCGTAGAAAATGCAATAATCTTTCAGGTTCCTCTTCTTCACGTTCTTTCTGGCATTTTGCAAAAAATGCCAGAAACTATAACTTTGCTTCTTCCTCTTTCCCTCCTTTAATATCTTCCGACGGCACAACTGCTGTTTTACCTTTTTCTAAAGCTAAACTCTTCGCTCAAACTTTTGCCTCTAATTCTACCTTAGACGATTCCGGAGCTATTCCTCCTCTATCAACCCCCTCTAACTCAATTATGCCTAGAATTGGAATTTCTTCTAAAGATGTCATTTCTGCTCTCTCTCTCAGCTTAATACTAAGAGGGCGTACGGTCCCGATGGTATTCCTCCTGTGGTTCTCAAAACCTGTGCTTCCGAGCTTGCACCATGCCTTGGTAAACTATTTCGTCTTTGCCTCTCTACTTCAACCTTCCTTTTCTGGCTGGAAACGTGCGCTCATTCAGCCTGTGCCGAAGAAAGGGGACCCTTCTCAACCCTCTAACTACCGTCCTATTTCTTTGACCTCCGTTCTCTCTAAAGTTTTCGAATCTATCCTTAACAGGAAGATTTGGAAACATCTCAATTCTTCTAATCTTATCTCAGATCGCCAGTATGGCTTTCGTAAGAAACGCTCTACGGGTGATCTTCTTTCCCTTCTCTCTGACTCTTGGTCTTCCACTCTTCGGCATTTCGGTGAATCTTTTGCTGTCGCGCTGGACATATCGAAAGCCTTCGATAGAGTCTGGCACAAAGCTTTGATTTCTAAACTTCCCTCTTTCGGTATCTATCCTTCTCTCTGTGATCTCACTAATTTCCTTTCCGGTCGTTCTATAGCAGCTGTTGTGTACGGCCACCGTTCTTCCTTTAAATCTATTAATAGTGGTGTTCCTCAAGGTTCTGTTCTATCCCCAACACTTTTTCTACTTTTCATTAAAGACCTTCTCTCTATTACCTCATCTGCTATCCACTCCTATGCTGATGACTCAACCCTTCATTATTCCTTCCAGTTTGAAAAACGTCCCACCCAACAGCAGTTGAAAGACTCGAGAAGGGTTGCCTTGGAGCAACTAACCTCTGATCTTCCACTCATTTCAAATTGGGGCAGAGAAAACATGGGTTTTCAATGCTTCAAAAACTCAATTCCTTCATCTCTCCACTCGACACAATCTTCCACACAACTATGATATCTTCTTCGAAAACACACAACTCAAGCCTTCATCTGTTCTTAATATTCTTGGTGTTTCTTTTTCTCGTGATCTTTCTTGGAAAGATCCCATTACTTCTCTTTCTAAACAAGCTTCTAAGAGGTTGGGTGTTCTGAGGCTCCTTCAGAATTACTTCACGCCACCCCAGCTGCTTGCTCTGTATAGGGGTGTTGTTCGCCCCTGTATGGAGTATGCTTCGCACATCTGGGGTAGTTCAACACACACAGCCCTCCTAGAGAAGGTGGAGTTTAGGGCATTTCGTCTCATCAACTCTCCTGCTCTTACTAACTCTTTCAATCTCTTTCTGCCAGTCGAATTGTTGCGTCACTCTCTCTTTACTATCGCTATTACAATGGACACTGCTCTTCTAAACTCTCTCGTCGCATACCTCCTCCATTGAGAAGAGCTCGTGCGACGCGCCTTTCTACACAGTCTCATCCTTTCTCTGTCCAACTCTCAGACCCCAAACTTAACCGCTATGCTCAATCTTACATATACTCTACTGGTAAAGTCTGGAACACACTCCCTTTATCTATTTTCCTAACTTCCTTTGACTTGCATCCTTTCAAACGCCGTGTATCTGGACATGTCGGCCACCATTTCCCTCAACTCCAGTGGAATTTGGTAGGCCTCCGGCCTTTGCCCACCGGAGGATATATATATATATATATATATATATATATATATATATATATATATATATATATATATATATATATATATATATATATATATATATATAAGTAAAAACAGTAGAACAAAACAAATATGCAACATTAATTTAGTTTAATAGTTACAAGTTATATCAACAGTTATTATGTATTTTTTTAGTATTATTAATATTCAACGTTTCGATTTCTGCTGAAATCATTTTCAAGAACTGGAAAAACACAAAAATTCATTAAGAAAACTCTGACAAATAAAATAGAAAGAAAAACAAAACAAAAATAAGAAATATCTATAAATTATGAAATAATATCCGTCACACATAACATAGGGAATATATATATTATATATAATATATATATATATATATATATATATATATATATATATATATATATATATATATATATATATATATATATATATATATATATATATATATATATATATATATGGGGGTTGGTGATTTTTTTGATTTTTTTAAAAAAATCAAAAAAATCAAAAAATCAATGATTTTTTTGATTTTTAAAAAAAATAATAAAACTGTTTTTTTTTTTGTCATATTTTTGATACATAATGATATAACAGATATATTAGTTCCTTCTTACTGTGTTAAAAAACTTTAAAGTAGTTTATATATTAGAAATATAACTTCCTTAATATTTGGTTCAAGATTTCATATAGGGTAATACAAGAATCTGATCTTCATTAATATAATTTATCCAATATAGAACTGTTAAGAGTTTAGAATTCCTAATATATATTCAATCAAATCGTCAACAAAATTTTATTGAGCTTTAATCTAATGCAATTTGAGGTTATAGACAAAAGAGAAAACAGAAAAGACAATTCCTTTTAATTTTCAACCATTTAAATTTTTATACAACATTATAAGAAAACAATATTCCTCTATATAAATTATAAAAGAAAGAAAATTTAAGCACTTTTGATATATATATATATATATATATATATATATATATATATATATATATATATATATATATATATATATATATATATATATATATATATATATATATATATATATATATATATATATATATATATATATATATATATATGCAAGTTATGTATTTAATTTATGGATTAATGATTATGCATCAAAAGTGGTTAAATTTTCTTTCTTTTATAATTTATATAGAGTAATATTGTTTTCTTATAATGTTGTATAAAAATTTAAATGGTTGAAAATTAAAAGGAATTGTCTTTTCTGTTTTCTCTTTTGTCTATAACCTCAAATTGCATTAGATTAAAGCTCAATAAAATTTTGTTGAAGATTTGATTGAATATATATTAGGAATTCTAAACTCTAACAGTTCTATATTGGATAAATTATATTAATGAAGATCAGATTCTTGTATTACCCTATATGAAATCTTGAACCAAATATTAAGGAAGTTATATTTCTAATATATAAACTACTTTAAAGTTTTTTAACACAGTAAGAAGGAACTAATATATCTGTTATATCATTATGTATCAAAAAATATGACAAAAAAAAAAAACAAATAAAAAAAAAAAAGTTTTATTATTTTTATAAAAAATCAAAAAAATCAAAAAAATCATGATTTTTTCATAAAAAAATCAATTGATTTAATCAACTGATTTCAATGCCAACCCTGATATATATATATATATATATATATATATATATATATATATATATATATATATATATATATATATATATATATATATATATATATATATATATATATATATATATATATATATATATATATTACCATCACTCACGGGAAAAGCCCTTTTCAAGGAAGGGGCTTAATTAAAGGATTAAAAAAAAAATCAATCCCAAACCTAAAGTAGATCCCTCAGGTAGGCGAATACAGAGCATTTAGAGAGGTTTTTTTAAATACAGCAGGAAAAACAGTAGAGAGTTCCCCAGAGCAGAGGTGGCTGGAAATGTGGAGATACAACAACATCAGGCCTTGAATTTGGAATGCTCACACTAAGTTCATGTGCAAGCAAGGTGAACCCCTTGATCTGAGGGCAATGCAATGGTGGTGGAATGCGAGAGGTCAACTACCTTGAGCACTAGCCGTTGTAGTATCTATAGAAAAGAGAGAGTGCGCCAACGTCGCTTCGCAGAGCAAGAGGGTCAAGGGAATTTGAAAGTAGATGACAGTTTGTTAGTCTTTTAGTTTTAGACTCTAACTTTATCCAAAAGAAGGATGGAGCTGGAACCACCCCAAATGTGAGAACAGTACTCCATGCAAAGACGGTTAAGACCCTTATATAATTGGAGTAACTGCTTAGAAGAAGAAAAATTCCCGCAATCTGAACAGAACTTCCAGCTTTTTAGAGGCCACCTTAGCAACCTTTGTCATATGATGTTTTCAAGATAATTTATTGTTTATGTCCAGACCTAGAATATTGATGTTCTCCACAGGTGAGACGGAAGAGCCGTCGTTGAGAGAGAGATGTGAATTTGAGTTTTCAAAGAGTTGAATTTAACAAGGTTGCAGTGACCCCACTAGAAAATCCCATCCATATCGACAAGATTGGAATCGGAAAGTTGAAGACGAAAAGCAAAAGAGCGAGCAGATTTGAAATGCATAGAAGAATGAACGAGTTAAATTGTCGACATAAGAATGAACAGAGTTAGGAGTACAGTTGAGGAGATCGTTGATAAAATTCTTCTGTATTCGGCTAGAAAAAAATAAAACAAAACTACTTGCTCTATCCTCTGTATTAAATACTGACACAAGTTCAAACTCTCCTGCAAAATCAAAAGGAGTTCGGTTTGTCTCTGCAAAAGCTGATATTAACCACAGAATAGCGAGAGGGAGGAGTAATAGAATTATTTGTTCTTTAAAATCTAGAAGTTTTGTAAACCTAAAAGAGGAATTAACAATTACTAGGCTTAGGATAATAATAGCTAATCTGACTTCGTAAGAAATAGTTTGTGCCACAGCCCGTAGTCTTCCTAATATAGCATATTTTGAATTAGAGAATCAACCTGAACCTAAAATAGGATAAACTCCAGCTGACAGGCAACATAGAATATAGATAATTAATAGGTAAACTTACCTCTATCCCACCTAAAATAGAGGGGTAAGTAATCTATAGAAATAATGAAATTAATAAGACTACTACTGGTCTTAGTTGAAATCCTGTTGGATTTACTGACCTTAATCTAAGGGATTCTTTCGAAAGAAGTTTAATTGCGTCACTAAAAGGTTGTAAGATTCCTTTGACTCCTAGCTTATTAGGACCTTTGCGTTTTTGCATATAACAAAAGATTTTACGCTCTAGCAGTGTAACAAAAGCAACCTTTGTTAAAATAAAGACATAATAAAATTAATTTTAAAGTAGGTATACCGATACTTAAATCTTAGAGGCGGGCCTCTGTTGCAGGCTTGATTGAGTTTCCCTGCTTTCGAGGTTTAATCCTAGCCTTAAGGTTGAGGTAAAGGTAGGTCACATGGAATTTTAAGAAAGGAAGATCTAAAGCAGAACACTAAATAAAAATTATTCAACCCCAGTGGTTAGATTTTACTGATTAATTCAGTGCCAGCAGTCGCAGTTAAACTGAAGGTTTACAACTTCAATTAAAGAAGAGGTGTATATATATATAATCTAAGGGGTAGTAGTAGTAAAATATTTCTGCCTCTAGGTTTAATTTCTTTTCCTCTGGAATCTAAGGAATAAACAAGGATTAGATACCCTTCTATTCTTAGATAAAATTTCTTAAGGTAGTAGTGGAAGGGTCTTGAAACCTAAAGGATATGGCAGTATTTAAGAAAATCAGAGGAACCCGTCCTGTAAGCGATATCCCGCGATAAATCTTACCTTTCTAAGTTTGTATACCATTGTCTAAACCTCTTTTATAAAAGTTAAAATCAATTATAAATAAGTCAGATCCAGGAGCAGCTTTGAAAGGTAGATATGGATTACAATTTATCAAAAGTGGTGGGAAATTTGAAATTTTTACCTAAATAGGATTTGAAAGTAATTTTAGTTTAGCCAACGAATAAAATTACTTTAAAAAATCTGGTATCGGTAATTTTTCTGCCAATACCGATTCTGATACTGATAACTAAAAATATACCGATACTTCAATTCACCCTTAATATATATATATATATATATATATATATATATATATATATATATATATATATATATATATATATATATATATATATATATATATATATATATATATATATATATATATATGTGTTGTGTGTGTGTTTTTAAATAAAAAATTCTGAAGTGGTATTTTCACACCAAATAAGATAAAATAAAATTAAAACAGAAAATAAGATCATATATAGATATATATATATATACCATCATATTTAAGATTTTCACCAAATTCATGTACATACTGTCTTTTCATTTGACCTTCAAAGTAGACAAATATAGTTGGCAAATTAGCATCTGGGTAATTTGGTATGCATGTTGTAGAAATAGATTTCAAAAGTTTAATCTGAAATATATATATATATATATATATATATATATATATATATATATATATATATATATATATATATATATATATATAATATATATATATATATATATATATATATATATATATTAGCAATGAGATGATTAATCAGCATCTACATCAGAATTTTTCTTCAACTTATCCAATTCTTATATTTCTGATAATTTTAAAAATCAAAGCATCTTTCAAAGTAAAATGGAAAATAACAACTATATATATATATATATATATATATATATATATATATATATATATATATATATATATATATATATATATATATATTATATATATATATATATATATATATATATATATATATATATTATATTCACCTCTGGTGGGCAGAGGCAAGAGGCCTACTAAACTTTTCACCAGAGTTACAAAGAAAATGAGAAATCTGGTCAAATTAAAGCCCGACATGTTCCGATACACAACGCTTGAAGGTGTATAAGTCATAGGAAGTTGGGAAACTAAAATTAAGCAGAGAGGTTTAGTCTGGGGTTAGAGATGGACAGAGAATGGATGAAATGTAGAAATATGTAGAAATGTAGAAATATGTTGCAAGAGCACTTCTCAATGGAGGTATGTGACGAGAGTTCAGAGGGGCAGTGTAGGGACCGACTGGGGCTGGAATTTTGCCAGGGCGGGGTTACTTAAAATTTGTAAAGAGGTCAAAAGCACTGAAATTTTAGGTTAAGAAAATTAGATATAAATTTAATTGAGGTTTAATTAATTAAAAGGAAGGAGTAGAATAGTCAACGTTCACTTAAATTAATGATTATATGCATTTTCTCTGAAATAATATTGGAAAATTACAGATTTTGTATAATAAAAGTTTTTAAAAAATGCAAAATTTAAAAAAAATTTTTTTTTGATTACCTAAGTAAGACCCTAAGGTAAAGTTTGAAAAAATTTATGATATAAAATTATCAATATAACCTGTATTTATACAGTTTGTCATTTTATTGCTGTGTATCAAATTTGTATCATTTTAGCTACATTATTTCAAAATTATTATTTTGTTTATACTTTCAGTCAATATGGCTAAAAGATCAGCTTCAGCAGTGTGGGAGTACTTTACAATGTTTCAGGATAGGCTTGAAATAGCTAAATGTAAAATCTGCAGTCAGAAAATTAGAAGAGGACATCTGGGTGAAACAAGTAAAAAATTTTCAACCAAATCTTTATGGGGCATCTAAAATCAAAACAAAAGATGAACATTCACTAGCAGAAAAGTTGTGGTCAAAAGAAACAGAAAAAGAAAAAGAAAATATTGAAAAAACAAGAAAAAAAATCTTAATTTTCTTATTTTGTGTGGAAATTTTTTTTATTTGACTGATTGAGCTGAAATTTTCAGGGTATATGCTTTTTTCTCGAAGTTCTGAGTTTTTGAATATATAAATAGCGCTTTGAAAGTTACGTCGACCTAAAGTTAAAAAGAAAATGAATACTCGGGTCAAACCACATGAGCTGAAAATTTAACTGAATAACCTTAGCCCCAATTTCTTGCATTAGTGGGAACAGATTTTTAGTTATAAGCACTTGAAATTTTTTTTGCAAAAATTGTACCCTTCCAGAGAAAAAAATTATTTAAAAAAAAAACGCTACCTATTAATTTCTTTATTTTTGGAAATTGTTTAGAGGAGTGACAGGGAAACAACTTTTATTTAGTGCATTATTAAATGCTATTTGTTTGAAACGAGATATAGTCTCTCAAACTTTGGGAATTTTTGAAATTTGGTCAAAAATGGACCTTTTTGAGAGGCTTTATCTCGAAACCAACGAATCGCATTGAGTAAAGTATAGAAAGGAATTTGTTGCCCCATCCCTCCTCTATGCACTTACCAAAAATTAGAAATTTTGTAGTTGTAGTTTGTTTTTTTTGTATGAAAAGATTTATTAGTTTTTTCAAAAAAAAAAAAAAAAAAAAATTCCGATAATTGGTCAGTTTTTGGCTTATAACATTTTTCCTATAACTCTGGGAACAAAAGTCTGTTAGAAGCTTTTGTATCCCATAAAATTCTGAATATACAGTCTAAATTTCAGGTAATTTCAAAAAGTAGTTTGGCTCTGCAATTCATTTGAAAAAAGGGTTAAATTTCAAAAAAAAAAAAAAATTCAAGTTACAGGCTCAGAAAAACGCTAGAAATAGACTTTTTTCCCCCGGGAAAAAAGCTATATTCACTGAAAATTTCAGGAGAATCAGCTGAAAATTTAAAATTTTATTGTCCCCTTGAGTATAATTTGTCATTTTAACCCCGGTAGGTTAACCCGGTTTTCCCTGATTTTTTGCCGGGGCCCCAGTCAGTTCATAGGGCAAAGTCCATTGTAATAGCGATAGTAAAGAGAAACTGATGCAACAAGTTTGAGTAAAGAGTTCAGCTTTAGTGGAAGACAAAATGGCAGTTGTACCATCAGAAGATTCTAAAGGAGGGAAAGGGGAAGAAGCAAAGTTTGGGGTGGAGAGAAGAAATTCTGAAGGCACTTCAGAACACCTAACCTCTTAGAAGCTTGTTTAGAAAGAGAAGTAATGTGATCTTTTGAAGAAAGATCATGTGAGAAAAAGAAACACAAAGAATATTAAGGACAGATGAAGGTTAGAGTTGAGTTTTTGAAGAAGATATCATAGTTGTGCAGAAGGTTGTGACAAGTAGAGAGAGGGAGGAATTGAGTTTTTGTGGCATTGAAAATGTGAGATAGATTTAGAGGTTAGCAGCTCCAAGGTTACCTTCCTTGTGTCCATTAACAGCTGTTGGGAGAGGCGCCTTTCAAACTGAAATGAGTAATGAAGGTTGGAGTCATTAGCAATTAAAAGCAGAAAAAGTGTTGGGGATAGGAGAGATCCTTGAGGAACTCACTATTAATAAATTTAAAGGATAAATGATGGCTGTCTACAACAACTGCTATGGAACGATTGGAAAGGAAATCAGAAAGAGGAAAGTTTGGAAATCAAAGCTTTGGCCAGACTCTATTGAAAGCTTTTGCAATGTAAATAGTGACAGCAAAAGATTCACAGAAATACCGAACAGCAAAGGACCAAGAGTCAGAGAGAAGTGAAAGAGGCTCACTAGCAGAGCCTTTTATACGAAAGCCATACTGGCAAACAGAGATAAGATTAGAAGAATTGAGAAGTTTCTAAATCTTCCTGTTAAGGATAGATTTGAAAACTTTAGAAACAACAGAGGTTAATGAAATGGGAAGGTAGTTGGAGGGTTGAGAAGGGTCCACTTTCTTCGGCACAGTCTGATGCACACAGGTTTCCAGCAAGAAGAAAAGGTTGAAGTAGAAAGACACAGATGAAATATTTTAGCAAGGCAGGGTGCAAGCTCAGACGCACAAATTTTGAGAACCATGGAGGGGATACCATCATTACCATTCACTTTCTTACTGTCAAGCTCACAGAGAGAACAGAAATGACATCTTTAGAAGAAATTACAATTTTAGGGATAAATGAATTGGAGGGGGTTGGGAGTACATACAAACAGCCCCAGAATCGTCTAAGGCTGAATTTAGTATCACTCCATCCCTAATATATATATATATATATATATATATATATATATATATATATATATATATATATATATATATATATATATATATATATATATATATATATATATATATATATATATATATATATATATATATATATATATATATATATATATAATATATATATATATATATTTTACACATCACCACCACTCATGGGCAAAGATCTATTCAAGGAGGGGGTGTTAAGAGAAATAAAAATAAATGTACAAAAAAAATAAATAAATAAAAACGACCCCTGCAGGTTCCACCTAACGCAAATTTCTTAGGTGAAATCAGACGCGGGCTTAAAAGAAACAAAGATTAAATTCAAAAGGAAACACAGAAGATGGGAGAGAGTTCCACAAAACTAAGGTTGCAGGAAGGAACGAGGCACCACAGCGAACAAGCCTGGAGTTGCCTATGTCCAAACAAAATTGATGTGCAGACAATGAACCCCTTGTGCTATGAGGACACCATAAAGGTGGAGGTACACGAGTGGGTAGTTTCCTCAAGCATTTGCCGCTATTACCTATAGAAAAGAGACAAGGCACCAACGTCAGATCGCAAAGATAAAGTCAAGAGAAGTAGAAAGAGAAGAACAGTTTAGAAGTCTTTTAAACTTTGACTCAACTCTATTCAAAAGACGGGTGAAACCTGAGCCACCACAGATATGAGAGCAGTACTCCATACAAGGGCAGATGAGACCCTTGTATAATTGGAGTAATTGCGAGGAAGAAAAAAACTCTCGCAGTCTAAACAGAACTCCCAGCTTCTTTGAAGCCACCTTAGCAACCATTGTGATATGAGGTTTCCAAGATATTTTTTTGTTTATGTGAAGGCCAAGGATATTTATATTGTCAACAGGAGAGATAGGAGAACCATCGAAAGATATAGGAAAGTTAGGAGGTGTCTATGAGGGAGGTTTTGAGAAGTTGAGTTTTTAAAGAGTTGAATTTCACAAGGTTGAGATGACCCCAATGGGAAATTCTATCCAGATCTGCAAGAATGGAATCGGAAAGATGAAGATTGAGAGGCAACTCTAGATACAAAGGAAAGAGCAGATTCAAAATGAGTAGAAGAATGGAGGGTTGAGTCATCGGCATATGAATGGATAGGGTTAGATGAACAGCTGAGATCATTAATGAAAAGTAAGAATGGAGTAGGAGACAAGACAGAAACCTGAGGAACACCACCACTATTGACAGGAAAGGAAGAAGTCACTCCATTAACAGCCGAAATAAACGATTTCAAAGAAAGCTACACAAAGCAAAGGAGGAAAACCAAAGGAGGGGAGATTGGAAAGCAGTGATGCATGCCATACCCGGTAAAACACCATATATATGTCAAGCGCCACCACGCAAGTCTCCCCATGGTCCCTAAGGGCAGAAGACCATAGATCTGTGAGATAGGAAAGTATATCACCAGTAGACCTTGAACGCAGAAAGCCATGCTGATGATCAGAAAGAAGGGAATGGGATTCCAGATGATCTAAGATGTGAGAGCTAAGAAGGGTTTCAAAGATTTTAGACAATAAAAGTGAGAGCTATAGGGCTGTAGTCGGAAGGATCAGAGCGTCTACCTTTTTTCGGAATAGGTTGGACTAATGCGCACTTCCAACACTGAGGGAAAGTACCAGTATTGAGACACAGAGAAAAGTTGAATGAAGGATAGAGCCAGCTCAGAGGCACACTTGCTTAAAACTCGAGTAGGAATGTCATCCGGGTCGCTTACATTCCTAACGTTCATAGACTTCAGAAGCCCATGCACCTGATCAAATATAATCACCGGTAAAGGCATGGGACATATGTGAGGAAAAGTAGGAGGATTGCCGGAATCGTCCAGGGTTAAATTAGAAGAGAACAGGAGGCCGAAGAGATTAATTAGCTTTTCAGTTGGAGTGTTGGTAACAGAACCATCTGAGCAAATAACAGGAGGAAAGGAAGATTTACAGAAATTGTTGGAGATGTTTTTGGTAAGAAATCTGAAAGATTTTTCAGTAGGAGAATTTAGGAGCTCAGCGCACTTCATTTGGTGATGGTCTTTATTGCCCATCAAAAAATATCCCTGCAACGATTCCAATCTGAATGAAAATTAGTGAGAGTGATAGGAGGAGAATTTTTCCACTCTCGATACGTGATGTCTTTAGCCTGAATGACACAAGAACAAGCGCAATCGAACCATGGATTTTGAGAGAAAAATTTAGTTGAAGAAGGAATGAAGCTGCTCATCCTATCAACGATTACGGCTCCGATCTTATCAGCAGAGACCAGTGTCTTCAGAGACAAAGCAGTCACTCGAGGGATAGTTAGCGTAGAAGCAACACAAAGCCCAGTCAGCCCGATCAAAGTGCCAGAAGATACACTTAGGGCAGGGTAGAGCAGTTGGAGAGAAAGCATGAAATTTAAGACAAATTAGATTGTGGTCGGAGTTACCAATAGGTGCAGAGATACCGTATTTATAGAGAGGACTAGTAGTGAAACAAGTCAAGAGTGTTCATGAATTGGTTGTTATGATCTGGAATGTGTGTTGGATCTTTAATCAGTTGCTCCAGATCATTGAGAATGCTGAATGATTTGGCCTCCTCTCCCCCTGAATCAGTATGAGAGGAACTCGACCATTCAGTGTTGAAATTGAAATCTCCTAAACAGAGGACCTAATTATTTGGATGTGATGATGCAATAGTCTTGTGAGAAGTAGTTAGATACTCAAAAAAAAGTATAAAAATCTGTTCTATTGGGAGAACAGTAATAGAAGCACAAGATTATTGTTGTGGTAGGAAGAAAGATTTTAAGCCACAGAACATTGAAGTTAGGAGATTCAAGATTCACAAGACGTGTTACTGGAGTGTTAGTGTTAACGTTGGCATAAACTCCAACC
>SEYY01000386.1:24119-50176 GCA_009176605.1 Armadillidium nasatum
GCTCCACCTGGTCTAACATTTGGCTCACCCTGTTACAACCAGAGTAAATCTACAAAAACGAATGGTGGTTTTGAACTTCCCAGGGATAACATTAACGCCATGCAAAATATAAAATTTTTCTAAAATTATCGAGCGGCCATCATCGTACGGAAAAATGGATTGACTATAATATATATATATATATATATTATTATTATATATATATATATATATATAATATATATATTATATATATATATATATATATATATATATATATATATATATATATATATATATTGCATGAAAGTCCATGTGCTGATATGTATGATTTTTGTGCTGATATTTGCTAAAAAAAAATTCAAAAGAGGAATTCTTTGATTCTTTATTAATATTGGTAATCATTTAAAAAAAAGACTCTGGCAAAGAATATATTTTTTGCAGATTTGTACTTCGTACTCAAAGGTTTTTTTATTTATTATTTTTTATGGATGTTGACATTGGAAATGGAGAAAGGAAACTGCCATTTGTGTTAAAGCGTTGTTTACCTATAGTATGAATTTGTTTTTTAATATGTTGGTGGAATATGCCTTGGAAGTTTCCAAATACCATGTATCGGGGCATGTCGGTCTTTAATTTGACTAGGTTTCTGGTATTTCCCCAACACATGTGGAATTTAGTAGTCCTCTGGCTTTTGCTCAACACATACACATATATATATATATATATATATATATATATATATATATATATATATATATATATATATATATATATTATATATATATATATATATATCTATATATTATATATATATATATATATATATATATATATATATATTTCTCATATCTAATTCTGCATAAGCCAACATCAAAGTTAAAATATATTAAGCAATATAATCCGTTATGAAATTGTCTGAAGGTAATTGTGAGATCTCTAACGTAGACATAATTTCAAGCAACTAGAAGGCTGTATTTTGTCAATTTATTTAAGATAGTCATTTTTTTTTCTAATTAAAAATTTTGAATCTCATGATGATTACCCTATTCAAGAAGAGAAACTGCATGTGTACCTTGGATTCTCATCAGGGAACGAACCAGCAGTTTCAACCAAGTGATTCAATCACTGTACCAAGGTAGTGGTAAAAGGAATCTCTCTCCAAGGGGAAAAATTTTTTTGCAAATTTTATTTATTTGAATTTGGGAACAAATAGTCAATGTCATAATTTACATTCGGTAAATCTAGTATTTGATATCGTTAATAAAATTCTTATACTTTACCAACATATAGCTAAATTATGATGATTTTACCCTGGGTATTTTAAAACAGGTAAAGAAATCTGCACTGGCATATAAAAGGACACCATTTTGCTATATTAATAATCTATACCCCCTATTCACAAGTGTTTGAAACGTCTGATATATATTATATATATATATATATATATATATATATATATATATATATATATATATATATATATATATATATATATATATATATATATATATATATATATATATATATATATATATATATATATATATATATATACAGATCACCACCACTCACGGACAGAGCCCTTTTCAAGGAGGGGGCACACAAGGGGAAAGAAAACTCATTCAAACACAGACCTAACGCACATCTCAGGTGGGCGCAGACGGAACCTTGAAGAGTGGAAGATTAAATACAGGAAGAAAAATAGATGATGGTAGAGAGTTCCAAAGAAATGAGGTGGTTGGAAAGGAGGCACCACAAAGGGCTAGCCTGGGGATTCCAACATCCACACAAAATTCGTTCAAAAGCAGGGCACCCCTTGTACAACACAACGGTGGAGGAATGCGAGAGGCCAATTCCCTCGAGTACCTGCCTCTGTAGTACCTATAGAAAAGAGATAGTGCACCGTCATGTCGCAGAGATAGGGGATCAAGAGAGTTTGAAAGTATGGGACAGTTAATTAATCTTTTAGCTTTAGACTCAACCCTATCTAGAAAAGAGGAGGAGCCGGAGACCCCCCAAATGTGTGAACAATACTCCATACAAGGTTGAATAAGATTCTTATATATTTGGAGTAGCTGCTCAAAAGAAAAAAATTCTCGCTACCTGAACAGAACTCCCAGCTTCTTAGAAGCCGCTTTTGCAACCATTTTGATATGTGGTTTCCAAGACAGTTTATTGCCTGTGCTTAACCCAAGAATGTTAATGTTTTTTACAGGTGAGACGGGAGAGCCATCGAAGAGGATGGGAAAGTTGGGAGGTGTTTTTGAGAGGGAGATGTGAAGAAGTTAGAATTTTTAAAGAGTTGAATTTCACAGGGTTGCTATAACCCCACAGGGAAATCCCATCCAGATCGGCAAGAATAGAATCGGAAAGTTGAAGACGAGAAGCAACTCTAGAAACAAAAGAATTAGCAGATATGAAATGAGTAGAAGAATGCAGAGTTGAATCGTCAGCATAAGAGTGAACAGAGTTAGAAGTGCAGTTGAGAAGATCGTTAATGAAAAATAAGAATAGAGTTGGAGATAAAAAAGAACCCCGAGGAACACCACAACTGACAGAAAAAGAGGAAGAGGTCGCTCCATCTACAAGTGACGAAATGGAATGATCTGAGAGAAAACTAGACAAGAATAAGCAAAGGGAAGGAGGAACCCCAAAGGAAGGGAGCTTAGAGAGCAGCAATGCATGCCATACCCGGTCAAAGGACTTGGATATGTCAAGCGTCACCACACAAGACTCCCCGAAGTCCCTAAGGGCAGAAGACCATAGATCAGTAAGATAGGAAAGTATGTCATCAGTTGAGCTCGAATGTTGAAAGCCATACTGGTGATCTGAGAAGAGAATGGACTCCAAATGATCCAGGAAATGAGAGTTGAGGAGAGTTTCAAAAATATTTGACAAAACATAAGTGAGAGCTATAGGTTGATAGTTAGAAGGGTCAGAGCGGCTACCTTTTATTGAGATCGGCTGAAAAAATGCGCGCTTCCAGCATAGAGGAAAAGTATTAGTATTAAGGCATAGAGAGTAGAGCTGAACAAGGACAGGCACAAACTTGGAAGCACACTCCCTCAGAACACGAGGGGGAATACCATCCGGGCCACTGGCCTTTCTGATGTTCATAGATTACAGGAACCCATGCACCAGATCATGAGCAATTACAGGTAGAGAAATGGGATACCTGAGAGGAGAAGGAGTAGGAGGAGGGATGCCAGAATCGAGCAGGGTGGAATTTGATGAGAAAAGGAGGCAAACTTCTCAGAGGGAGTATTAGCTACAGAACCATCAAAGCGAATAAGAAGAGGAAAGGCAGATTTACAGAAGTTATTAGAGATATTTTTGAGAAGAAGCCAAAAATTTTTATCAGTAGGAGAGACATGGAGGTCAGCGAACTTCCTTTTTGTGAAAGTTATCTTAGTCCGTCAAAGAACATCCCTACAACGATTCCGAGCTGAATGAAAATTAGCAAAAGTGATAGAAGGAGAGTTTTTCCACTCACGATAAGCATTGTCTCTCCCGAAGGCCAAGAGAACAGAAGCGTCCCCTGAGACAAAGCAAGATTCACTCCAATGGTAGTTAGAAAAGGAGCGACACATTGCCCCCCAATTAGCCCGATTAAAGTGCCAGAAAGTACGTTTAGGACATGGTGGAGCTGTTGGAGAGAAAACATTACAATTACGAGCTACAAGATTATGGTCAGAGTTACCAATAGGAAGGAAAATGGTGTATTTATATCTAGGAATAGTGGTGAAGCATAAATCGCGTTCAAGGGCGATCTGGAATGTGTATAGGTTCCCTATTTAACTGCTCCAAATCGTTGAGAATACTGAATAATTTGGCCTCCCTCCCACATGTATTAGTATGTTAGGAGCCCAGCCATTTAGTGTGATGTACGTTGAAATCCCCTAAATAGAGGACTTCAGCATTTAGATGAGAAGTAACAGTCTCGTGAGAAGTAGTAAGATATTGAAAAAGAACTAGAAAATCTGTTCCATTAGGGGAGCAGTAGCATAAACGCAAGATAATTGTAGTAGTAGGAAGACAAATTTTAAGCCATAAAACATTGAAATTATTAGATTCTAGATTTACGAGACGGTGTCAGAGGAGTGTTAATGTTAACAAAGGCACAGACTCCACCATTTAGTCAGAAATTGTGAAAAAAGTTGTAGTTGGAGACTTTGAGATTGTTAGAGAAAGAATACCTGTCCAACTGCGTCTCAGACAGAAGCAAAAGGTTAGGATGAGAGTTAGAGTGGTGATATTCAACAGATTCGATATTAGAACGAAGACTACAGACGTTGGCCAAGTAAATAGAAAGCCTTGTCTTCACCCACCTACACGTCTACTAGATCTTTTCATTCAAAGGATCACAACACTCCCCCCCCCACACACACACACCCAAAAACATACCACCACGCTCACACAGACGCACAAACATACATATACTCATTGTAAACTAAACTAAGGTAAAACGGAAATCTAAAATAAATTAAAAGGATGTACAGCTAAATTAAAAATAAAAATAATTTAGTGAACTGATGTTATATTGAAAGAAAACTAGATAAAACATAGTTTAAATTCGTCGTAAAAAATTGCAAAAAACTAAAATTTTTCATATATCAGAAGTTTGTATCCTGAATTTATATTACTAAAAAACTCAAACAGAAAATGAAAGAAAAAAAACAGTAACACTTTAAATAATATTAACTAAACTTTATATATATATATATATATATATATATATATATATATATATATATATATATATATATATATATATATATATATATATATATATATATATATATATATATATATATATATATATATATTATTTATTTATTACACCCTAAGGTTGACCAATGCCATTGAGAAATCCAAGTTTATTTAAAACATCAAAAAAAAATTTTTTTAAAAACAATTCACATAACAATGTATAAAATTTAATACATTAAAAGACTAGCTTTCGCTTCTGTTTTGAAGCCTCATTCAGGCAAACTGACACGCCGCATTTCTTGCTTAAGTTCTGAGTTAACAATGTGGTAGTTGGTTGTTATCCAATGATTTGAAAAATGGAGAGCGGTGCATGATGGCATTCTGCAACTGATCTATTTTGAAATCCCCTGGACGTAGATTGTAATTAGGTAGATTTTTTATACAATAAGTTTCGGACATTTTCCTTTTATTATAATTATTAATGTGTTTGATGATGTAATTTTCCTTAAGGTTTATATTATGATTATTGCTTTGTCTGTGCATAGTGAGAGCTGAATTTTGATTATCTGTGTTTAGGTCATATCTATGTTGGTATATTCTTCTATTGTGTTCTGTTGTTTCACCTATATAATTTAATTCACAAGCTTGACAAGGAATACTATAAATACAAGGGGGGTTAGGGTTGGAGGCTTTTGGTGGTTTAAAGACTTTTTTTAAAATTATATTATTTGATGGAATTAATGTTATATTTTTTGGTATTATGTTTTTTATATGATGTAGATTGATATGTGGGATGGGTAGAAAGCTTTTATCTAGTGTGGGTTCCTATTAAAAACAGAAACAGACCTTCTCAGGAACACTTTTAAAAAATTACAATATCCAACACATATAATCAACACTTCATTTAAGAAAGCAAAAACTAAATTTTACTCCATCAAAACAAAGGAACCCACACTAGATAAAAGCTTTCTACCCATCCCACATATCAATCTACATCATATAAAAAACATAATACCAAAAAATATAACATTAATTCCATCAATTAATATAATTTTAAAAAAAGTCTTTAAACCACCAAAAGCCTCCAACCCTAACCCCCCTTGTATTTATAGTATTCCTTGTCAAGCTTGTGAATTAAATTATATAGGTGAAACAACAGAACACAATAGAAGAATATACCAACATAGATATGACCTAAACACAGATAATCAAAATTCAGCTCTCACTATGCACAGACAAAGCAATAATCATAATATAAACCTTAAGGAAAATTACATCATCAAACACATTAATAATTATAATAAAAGGAAAATGTCCGAAGCTTATTGTATAAAAAATCTACCTAATTACAATCTACGTCCAGGGGATTTCAAAATAGATCAGTTGCAGAATGCCATCATGCACCGCTCTCCATTTTTCAAATCATTGGATAACAACCAACTACCACATTGTTAACTCAGAACTTAAGCAAGAAATGCGGCGTGTCAGTTTGCCTGAATGAGGCTTCAAAACAGAAGCGAAAGCTAGTCTTTTAATGTATTAAATTTTATACATTGTTATGTGAATTGTTTTTAAAAAATTTTTTTTGATGTTTTAAATAAACTTGGATTTCTCAATGGCATTGGTCAACCTTAGGGTGTAATAAATAAATAATAAATATAAAAAGAGTGAACATAACTCAAGAGTAATAAATAGTATGTATATATATATAATATATATATATATATATATATATATATATATATATATATATATATATATATATATATATATATATATATATATATATATATATATATATTTCAAAGTCTACTATTAGAGATTCGAACCCTAACCTATAAGATGGTAAGACAGAGTGTTAACTCTATACCACAATAGAATGAGCTTTTTTAATTTACACACACGATCCGGGTGTTGAGTCAACAATATACTCCAGACTCTTCAAAAAAAAAAAAAAAAAAACAGTGTAGACTCCCTACTCTGATTCCCTAGCCCTGGGCAGAGTTATGCATTTCCTAATGTGTGGAGTTAAGAGTTGCAAAATTTTAAACTGACTCCACAACCCTGCCATTGAATACTATAAATAAAACATTGAAAAATAGCTTTAGGAAAGATGTTATTTTAATAGAGTAACTAAAATAAGAATAAATAAAAGGAATAACAACAGGGCATTTAGAATATAGTAAGGTAATAAAAGAAGAATATCAATATAGGTAGTTCTATCATACACACGATATTAAGCTTCAACAAAATAATAATGAATGTGGTAACAATTTATTCTTAATTTTAAATCTTTCAACATTACTTGGAAAATTAATATTTTTTGTTTTTGAATTATTTAGTTCGAATTAAAATAATAGCACTTACCTGGGGATATTTCCTAGCAAGTTTTTCCAAATATTGATTTATCAAAGTACACAGAGGGATTCCTTGTTTGTACAAATGAAGAAATACCCAAACACCTTTTCCAGCATTATTAACCTTCTCAACATAATTCACAGCATTTATTTCTTCAACCTAGAAAATAAGATAAAATTTCATGTCCGATAATTTAAAACTAGTAGCCTCCAAAAATAAAGAATTTTTAAATAATTTTTTGACTTTTAAAAATGATTTATTTCTGGTCATCCCAGTAACAAAAATTTAAGAGTAATAAAAATTAATACTGAGCATTCTTTCTGATTAAATTTGGAACTTTATATACAATTATTCTAACTTACAAGTATCGATTGACTTGTAGTTCAAGTTTTAAATATAATCTTGAAAGCAGGCACAAGACACTAATTTTTAAAGATTTATTAAGTTGGATATAAAACAAACTAACCTAACCATATAAGCAGGGGTATAGTTATGGTATGGGCAGTTGCCTAGAGTGGTAGCTTTTATTGGAGACAAACTACCAACCAAGCGATCATGAATGAGAATAAAAAATTACTTAAACTGAACATCTTTTAAAAATAAATTTAACTAAAGTTCAAAATTAACTAGGTGGAATAACTGACAAAAATAAGATAGCAAACCCTTTGGAAGGCCAGTCTTTCTGGCAGGAAAATCATCTCAAAACTTACTATTGTTTCATCAAATGTCTTAATGTTAATTCTAATTCTTATTATTTTCATTTTTATAATTCTCAATATTATAAAACTAGTAAAAAAAAATTAAATTTTTAATATACACTAGTGTTGTTCAGGTTCCACCAAAGTTCTAAAGCAAATTTCAAAGTTACAACCCAGTCTCTGCAAATCTTTGCTCATTTCACAATCCAAGCACTTTTTTGAAACTTTGTATGCAGCCTTTTTGAGCATTAAAATCAAACCGCTTTCAGTGCAAGAAATTCAACAAATAAGAACTGAATGTATTTAAAAAAGACTGAATTCGTTTGTTTGATCAGCCACAATCAGCTTTTCAAAATTTCAAGCATCATATATATATATCTATCTACAACCTCTCCCAGGAAGGGTTTTCACCCTGTCAGTGGAACCAGCATCTTCCCCCATTCGCTTGTAGAAGTTCTCCCAGAGCCCTCTAAAAGATCATGTTTTTCGGCTTGTTCGTCTCCATGTCGGTCCATGAGTCTTATCCAGACTCTCAGGTAGGGTTTTTACACTTTCAGTAGGACCAGCATCGATTTCAAACTAACCTCGAAACACTCTCTCCAAGAGGTCTTCAAAAGATTATGCTTCTCCGAGCTATGGCTTCCAATGCTGGTTCTGGAGTAGTTACAAGCCGTTGACAGAGTAATTACAAGGCCGGATGGCTAGTCCTGTCATCCTTGCATTTATTTCTCTTCACATGATCCGACCATGTCGTCGATTTTCCAACTCTCTCTCTCTCTCTCTCTCTCTCTCTCTATATATATATATATATATATATATATATATATATATATATATATATATATATATATATACTTACTTTTTTACCCCTTGGACATTCCTCACTGGAAGGGTCACACTGCCTTTAGGAAATCCGCAACGGCCGCCGGCCGTGTCCAAAGGTCTCACAGAGAGGTGATGTGATGGAGGGTTGTGTGTTGTGTAAGGTAGGGGCATCTCAGAAGGAGATGTTCTGTTGTGTCTGGTTCTTGCATACATCTCTGACATATTGGGGATAGTGTGTTTTGTATA
The DNA here is from genome assembly GCA_009176605.1 of Armadillidium nasatum. Taxonomy (NCBI): domain Eukaryota; kingdom Metazoa; phylum Arthropoda; class Malacostraca; order Isopoda; family Armadillidiidae; genus Armadillidium; species Armadillidium nasatum. The sequence continues at coordinate 32,939 of SEYY01000386.1, forward strand.
TTGAATCTATGTTTGTATGCTTGTAGGTTAGGGTGGTGGCCTGACCTTAATCTGGATAGGGTAATTTGGGTTTTGCGTGGCAATGTGTTTTGTGTATTTGCTATGTCGGGGGTTGTTCATTGAGAAGATGATTTGGTTGGCGGGTGTTGAGATAATTTTGTGTATGTGTTTGATTAGTGGTGTGTTGTTTGCAGTTGGTGGAATGGTTCTGAATATGTTACTGTAGTATGGGGCAGGGGATGATGAAGGTAATTTTAGACGGTGTTTTAGGAACATAGGAAAATAGAGACAGTTAGAAGCCACAAGGGCCTATCGAGACTGTCCCAGTCCAAACAAATAATAACAATAACAATGTCGTAGCTACGTGGTTTCAGAACGTTTAATATATAATAATACTCCGACAACTCTATTCGTTTCAGATATTGCGTTGTGTTTTCTGACTTTTAATCTTATTTCATTTCAGACATGTGTGTTCAGATAACGTTCTAATGCTATTCAAAATCTATAATACCACTCTGGACGGGCCTAAAGATAAATTTCGAAGTTTTAATCCTTTTATTTCCTGTAATTAAAATATATGCAGGTTGTGTTTATCTTTAGTTTTATTTAACTTTCAACCCTTTATTTAAAACTCTATAAACCGTATATCACAAATAGTATTCGATATCATGTAAGCAAAATTGATGCAGTTACTTGTTTAAACTTTCCCCAAAAAATCTAAAATGATTCCATACTAACTATAAAAAAGAATACCTCGTAAAAGTAACGTCAAATTATTTCAAATGTCGACTAAATAAATCGAAAAATTCTAAGTGTTTACTCAATGGAGAACGATCGTTATCTAACAAAAGTTTATGGTAAGTATGAGTTATATCGTAACCTAAGCACCAAAAGATTCGAGAAATTCAAGATGACTAACTACTATAAGTTGAAACGATCTCGTGAATATTTTGTGTGTATGTCAAAAGCTCGTAAATCAAAAACAAAATGGTCGATCAATCTAAAGGTTTAAATAATATCAAAAGTAAACTATTATAAAGTCTTCTGGAAATTATAAAAGCTTGAAATTCAAATCAAAATAGTTGGTAAAATTCGAAAATTCCTTCGTAGTAGTATAAGAATCAATTCAATAAATCCTATTCAAAATATTCACTAACTACTGATTCACGTACAAGATACTGTTAACCTTATATAATGAACAGCCGAAAACAAAATATTCTCTAAACAAACAAGTTATTAAAGAAACAATAACCAATTTATCGCAATTTATTTAACATAACTTATCCATTGTTTATTTAAATAAATTTGTACAGATTATAAACTTCAATGTTATTTTTTTATTACAATTCTCGAATGGTTTAAATTTATTCTTCAAATACAGATTAATTTCCAACTAATTCTTAATCTTTTAAATGTAAATATTAAAGTACAGTATGGACTTCGTTTTTTATTTATTTATCTCTTTTGAGAGTGCCTCACTTTATTCATAAATTACTAATATTAATTTTATTTTCTAAGTTATAATAACATACAGCGTATGCTTCAGTTATTTACTGTAATAGTATACAGCGTATGCTTCAACTATTTCTTTCTATAACGTACAGCGTATGCTTCAGTTATATAGTGCAATAATATACAGTGTATGTTTCAGCTATTTCTTTCTATAACGTACAGCGTATGCTTCAGTTATTTATTTAATTATATCGATTATTTTGCTAAATTACTACTGTTATAATATAAATAACTTAGTGATAAGAACTGCACTTAAATCAATACGATAATATATAATATATATATATATATATATATATATATATATATATATATATATATATATATATATATATATATATATATATATATATATATATATATATATATAGTTTTCAATATTTACTAGTTTTCTTAATTTATATTTTTTCGAATTTAATTAATATTCTTTCTTTATGCACGATTGTAAAATCTCTTTTGTTATTTACAACTTAAAGTTTATTTTTTCTTTCGAAATTATTTCAAGCTAAGAGAAAGACTTTTCAATGTCAAGTCTGAACGCAGAATGAAAAACTGTTTCGATTGTCTCTGGTCCGAAATTTGGCAACCACCGATAGGTGCTATTTTGATTCTTTAGCAGGTACTATAATTCGATTTCGTATCATTTTCTCTCATTGAAAGTACGAATTCCCTGTTTTCCCACGGCGTTCTAGCAACCCTGCTAACTTATTCCTTTTGTTTATATTTTCCAAATTTTCAGCCGCCATTTGCCTTTAGAATCTTCTTTATTTTTATTTCTTATTTCTAATATTTCTTATAAATTTTCATCCTTTATGTTGTTTTCGTAATTCGTGAGCAAAATATATATGCCTTGTTTCTCTCTTGATTTTCTCCAAATTTCATAATTTCTTGTTTGTTTGAACTTGTAGCCCTAAGCCTGAGTTTAGGCTAAACTTAATTTACTCGCTATTTCTGTTGTCTTTTCCTTATTTCTTTCATGTCTGACTCTCTCTATCTCTCCTATTCTTATCAATTTACATATTTCTTATATCACCACCATTATAATCCACTTCTGTTATGCTTTCACCTCAGGGTTAGGGTGGCTTCTACCACACCTCCCCTCTAAAGCTGCAATTTATTATCTGAGATGGTATCAGGAGTGGATATTTTCCAAAGGTAGGCATCGTTCATCCCTTCTGTCTCAACCATTCTGAAGTTTTCATTTGATCTGTTCTTGGGATTTGTACTGAATCTTATCCTAACCTCTGGACATCTCGGTGGTGTTTTGACTTCCGACTTGCACATCCATTCCATGTTCTTTCTTTTTCTGGTTGAAGATATAAACAAGCCTTAACAATTATGAAATCAATATATGCCCTATCTCTTTTTAATTAAAATGACTTTAAACTGAGTTTATCTTTACGGTTTGATAACTAATTTACTTTAATCACGAAATTATCAATTAAAAATACAAACTTTATTTAAAATTTTTAAACTTGATTAACTTTACTAAAACTTTCATTAACTTTTAAAATGATTATGAAATTATCGTATTTAACTGAAATTAATTATTTTATTACTTATTAATTGAATAATCTATGATTCAAAACCAGAAAAACTGAACGATACTTCCTGTCCAATATCCGTTTCAATTTCTTCCAATTCCATCAATTCTCTCCATATTCTTGACGGGTCATATTTTGTATCATATCTTGTTACAACTATTGGCTCTTCGGGACTTCTAGCTTGTAATTCATGTTGAATCCACGGTTCCATATTGTAAGTGGCATGATGTTGAGACACTGCCGATCGTTCATTTGTACGGAACGAGTTGAATCTTTCCGATTCTCGGAGTACTTCGCTACTAGTGTCTTGGTCATGGTGTAGTTGGATATTATATCTGGATACTTTCTCCCAGTTCACTCTAAACATGGTCTGATTTTCCTGAGTAAATCCTTCAAAATCATGTTGGGAGGTATCACTCTTGTTGTCCTCTAGATCATTTTCTTGATTTACTCCTTTTAGTTCTTCAGGAGTTTCATGCCACTTTTTTAAATGTTTGTGATGTATTTTATATAATATAGTATTTCTATACTGATGTTGAATGTCGTACATCACACCATTTTCATATGTCTTGATTACTTTATATGGACCATGATATTTCTTAGCTAACTTATTTTCTACATTATGACCTTTAAGAATGTTTTTCTTGAGGACTAATTCATTTAACTTGTATGGTTCATAATCTTGTTGTGTCTTTCCCCAAGTCTTGTCCTTTACCTGATTCTTTTCAACATTGCTCAAAAAGATGTTAGCTGGAGTCTTTCCAATTTCTCGGTGATACGTATGATTGTATACCGCTACGATATCAGGTAAGCTTGTATCCCATTCATCTAAATTATCAATCATTCGAAACATGTTGAGTAAGGTCTGGTTTACTCTTTCTACGAGGCCATTTGTCTGCGGCATGTTTGCTACGGAACAACGGTGTTTTATCTCTTTAGTTTTCAAGAATTCTTCAAACAAATGATTAGTGAATTCTTTCCCGTTGTCTGACTGAACTTCCAAAGGATCTTTTAAAAATGTTGCAATCATATTTTTAAATGCTGTTAGTACCGTAGTAGCTGTTTTATTTGGAATGGCCACGGCAGATGTCCACTTGGAATACATATCAACAGCGACGAGAATGTATTTTTGGCCGGATTTTGTTCTAGGCATTTCCATTAAATCAATAGCAACCACATCAAAAGGTTTTTTCGCTTGTATTCTAAAAGTTGGTGGTCGCTTTTGCCGAGCTGGTAATATTTTCCGCTGATGACACTTGATGCATACACAGGTAATTTGTTCACTTATAGTTCTTAAAAGAGGACTCCAGGTTATTTCTTTCATCTTGTTTATTATCTTATCTCGTCCTGGATGATAATTATTCTTATGATAATCGATGACTAGGGATTTTAAGTCATCGTACCCGATAAGTGGAACATCTTTTCCATTTTCTTCGTAATACAAAATTCCATTCCTCTCAACTATGTTTCTTAAAAATCTTATATATCTTTTTAAATATCTTGTCCTTTTGAGTTCTTGTATTTGTTCTTGAACGGTATTATTTTCTTGTAAAATCTTTTTCAAATCTTGTAGACAAGTATCCTCAATTTGTCCTTTACGAATTTCTTCTACTAATTGTTCTTCATTTCTTATGTATTTCAATGATGATTTCCTTCTGGGCAATTCCTCGATTTCTTCATGCTGAATCATAGCTTCCATAGTGGTGTTAAGAGAACTTGAAACTTCTGAACCATCTATTTCATCTTCACTAATTTTGTCACTTTCTTCCTCAGTGTCTATTTCAAACAATACTATTTCTTTTACTAAATTCTTATCTTCACAATTTAAATCTATCAAATTTACTTCTGTAACTCGTTCTCCAAACGCTAATTCTGGTCTTATCTCTTCAAGTAAATTAAAGTGTATTCCATGTACACTCAACAAATAACAGGTTCTGGCTCCTTCTGCGTTATAAGATATAGCTTGTTCTTTATTATGGTAGACCTTAATATGAATATTATAAATTCTGGCACAGGCTTCTACTACTTCGGAGCTAACTAGGGTCCCGGAGATGTTCATTCTGTTTAGGTTATGTCTCGTTTGCTTATTATCAATTAACTCGTAAGTCTTCAAGTTATTTCGTACTTCGTTGACAGCGCGTTCTCGAACAACCTTATGAGATTTTTCGTCGTGGAATAAGAAAAGTGCCACTGCTACAAACAAAGAATTTCCGCCACCTTTTACCTCCTTTTCTTTAAATCCTACTGGTATAATATCTTCTTCGATTTCTACTTCTTCAACATTCTCTGGTACGCATCTTGATAAGAAATCGCTGATATGATTGAATTTTCCAGGTAGGTACTTAATGTCAAAGTTATATTCGGATAAGTCTGTCAAAGTCCTTGCAATTCGTGCATTTACTCCTGCCATGTTGTGTAGATACGTTAGGGGTTGGTGATCTGACCAGATGACAAACCTTCGGCACATTAAAAATGTACGAAACACTTTCACTCCCCATCTTAAGGCAGCTAGTTCTTTCTCAAGGGTACTATAATTTCTCTGTGCTGTTCCAAAACACATTGATGCATAAGCTATGATTTTCTGTTCACCCTCTTGCCATTGCTTTAAACACGCTCCAGCTCCTGTTCCAGAGGCATCTACATACAGTTCTAACGGTTTTTTACTTTCGTAGTCAGGAAAGGCTAATATGGGTGGACTAATTAGAGCTTCTTTCAATCTCTCAAAACTTTCCTGACATTCCTGGGTCCATTTAATACTTTTTCCTGTTGTTAACTGGGACAAAGGTTTCATTAGCTTAGCAGCATCTGGTATATGTCTCCTGTAGTAGTTTACGCTGCCCAAGAAACTCTGAACTTGTTTTACTGTTTTGGGTATAGGAGCTTTTTGTATTGCCTCGATATTTTCCATTAACGGCAACAATCCTTCCTCACTAACTTCTTGGCCTAAAAACTTTACTTTTCTTCGGAATATGTTGCATTTTTCAGGCTTTATTTTTAAATTGAACTCACGCAGCTTGGTTAAGACTTGACTTACGTTTTCAAGATGTTCTTCAAAATTTCTCCCTAAGATCAAAATATCGTCCAAGTAGGCCATAACTTGGGTTTTTGATAAATCTTGTATCATAAGGTTGACGAGACGTTGAAACGTTGTTGGTGAATTACATAGCCCAAAAGGTAATCGTACGAATTCTAGATGTTTAGAAGATGTTATAAACGCAGTATATTCCTTTGATTTTTCCTCCATGGGCAAGTTGTAGTACCCTTTCATCATATCCAGGAGACTAAAATATGAACTGCCTTTTAAATTGTAAATGCAATCGTTTACAGAAGGAAGCGGAAAACTGTCCTTAACTGTCCTCTGATTGAGGGCCCTATAGTCTATACAGACCCTTATCTTGCCATTTTTCTTTACAATAGGGACAATAGGACTACTCCATGGACTCTTAGATGGTTGAATTATTCCTTGCTGCTCCAACACTTTCAATTCTTCATCCATTAGTTTCCTGCACCTTCGGGTTAAACCGCCTTACTTTCTGACGAATGGGTGTATAATCATTTAATTTAATTCGATGTTCCATTTTTTTAGTATATCCCACGTCATTATCGTCTTTACTGATGATATCTCTGTATCTTTCTAAGGTGTTACATACTAAATCTTTTTGTTCTTCCGTAAGGTCGGTTTGATCTAAATTAAATCTATCTTTCCAACTTATTTGTTGTTGATCTTTTTCTGATTCCTCCTTTTGAAGTTCTCCTATTTCTTGAAGTGTTTTTCCATCTCTGATCAATTCTATTGTGAGTATTTCTAAATCGTTCTTATTAATTTTTTATGTTTCATCTCCTAAATTCATGATGTTTACGTAAGCTGTTTCTCCGTTGTTTACAGTGTTAGAGATGAACAATCCACTATTTCGAAATTTTTCTAATCCTTGGACTTCAGTACTATATAGGTATGGTTCTTCAATCTGGTTAGGCCATATTAGTTCTACTTTATGTATATGTCCAGGTTTGATGTGGGCATTCTTCTTTAATTTTAATCTAAAATTACTAATCGGAACTGAATTGTATCTAAAATTGCATACTATGATGTCTTTATTGTTATCTTTTCTACAAATTAATCTATTATTCTTTAAATCTATTTCCAAAAAGTACTTTTTCAAAAATTCTATGCCAAGGATCATCTCCTGAGTCACTTTACTACTCACAATGAATTGCTCTTTCTTTATCTGATATTGTCCTATTTTAAATGCTAAGTTAACTTCTCCTTCTGTTTTTTCGATATCCCCGTGGACTCCTGTCAATCTGATATTCGTATCTTGTAACTTTACATTTAATAATTTAGCTATTTCAGCGTTTATTACATTTAGTTGTGCCCCTGTATCTACTAGGGCACGTATCTTAGCTCCCTGTACATTGACTTCTAAATATAACCTTATATCATTTTCTTTAGGTACAAGATTTGTTGTTACTCCTTTAATACTAGCCTGTTCAAATAAGGGTTCTTCTAAACCTTTCTTTGGCTTACTATTCCTATTTTTAAAGTCCATGCAGTCTTTCATAAGATGTTCACCACTACAGAATGGGCATTGCAGTTGTTTAACATAAGAAGGTTGTTCTCTTCTTTCTGTTCTGTCTAAATTATGATTTTGTTCTTTATTTCTTGCTTTACCCATTTGCTTTCTACAATCTTTAATCTGATGTCCTTGTTTACCACAACAGAAACAACTCTTGTTCTTTTTACAACATTGTTTCCAAATGTCCTATTTTTTCACAAAAATTGCATGTTTTATCCTGTCTTCTTTCTATATTTACTATTTGTTTCTCATTTCTGGATGTTTCTTGTTCTTGTTCTTCAGGGTGTTTTTCTGTTTGTTTTCGATTCCTTGGGTTTCTTCCAAAACACATCTCTGCATTACTAGCCAGTTCTATAATTCTCTCTACCGTTACTCCTGGTTCTGACAAAGCCGTATATTTGACACTGGCTGCAGCTTCTTGATTTAATGCATCCAAAACTTTTAACTTTGTCATTTCTTTAAATATTCGATATTTCACATCCATTCCCGCTAGTCTAGCTAATTTATTTAAACGCATAACGTAATTGTCGATGTTTTCATCGTTTTGTCTGGTTGCATTCAGATACTTCTCTATTAGTTTATCTTTATTAGCTGCAGCTCTCTGTCCTATAATTTTAAGTTCTTCTTTTACTTGATGGTAAGGTAGTCTCCCACCATCGATGCTGTCAAAAACGTCCAGCACTCCTTCAAGAAATTGATGTAGTACTCGACTCCATGTATCTGGCACACTTGGATACATATGGTTACAGTAGATCTCGAAATCTACCAAAAATTCCTCAAAATCATGCCCTCTTTCCATACTAAACTTCAAAGGTGGTGGTACAATATTACGTCGATAATAAACTTGGCTGTTCACAAATGGGTCATGTAGTGTATCTTGCTGTTGAGGTATTTGAGGTTGACTTGTATCCGCTCTGCTTCTTGTATATAGCTGACTAGCTATGTCATGTTGATGTGTTGGTGTTGCAACATCTTGTTCTTGCTTTGAGGTCTGTTGTTGTTCATCCATTTCCAGCATTTGTTCTGGTATATCCAAAATAAAATCCATATTTTATTTATCTAATTCGTTTTTATTGTTTTCGTAAATTCTTGTAAATGGTCTTTTATTCTTAGCACCAGGTATGTTAGGTGGCTAATCCTGGTCTAAACGGCACCAAAAGTTATGTCGGAGTATTATATATTAAACGTTCTGAAACCACGTAGCTACGACATAACTTTTTGGTGCCGTTTAGACCAGGATTAGTCACCTAACATACCTGGTGCTAAGAATAAAAGACCATTTACAAGAATTTACGAAAACAATAGAAACGAATTAGATAAACAAAATATGGATTTTATTTTGGATATACCAGAACAAATGCTGGAAATGGATGAACAACAACAGACCTCAAAGCAAGAACAAGATGTTGCAACACCAACACATCAACATGACATAACTAGTCAGCTATATACAAGAAGCAGAGCGGATACAAGTCAACCTCAAATACCTCAACAGCAAGATACACTACATGACCCATTTGTGAACAGCCAAGTTTATTATCGACGTAATATTGTACCACCACCTTTGAAGTTTAGTATGGAAAGAGGGCATGATTTTGAGGAATTTTTGGTAGATTTTGAGATCTACTGTAACCATATGTATCCAAGTGTGCCAGATACATGGAGTCGAGTACTACATCAATTTCTTGAAGGAGATATGCTGGACGCTTTTGACAGCATCGATGGTGGGAGACTACCTTACCATCAAGTAAAAGAAGAACTTAAAATTATAGGACAGAGAGCTGCAGCTAATAAAGATAAACTAATAGAGAAGTATCTGAATGCAACCAGACAAAAAGATGAAAACATCGACAATTACGCTATGCGTTTAAATAAATTAGCTAGACTAGCGGGAATGGATGTGAAACATCGAATATTTAAAGAAATGACAAAGTTAAAAGTTTTGGATGCATTAAATCAAGAAGCTGCAGCCAGTGTCAAATATACGGCTTTGTCAGAACCAGGAGTAACGGTAGAAAGAATTATAGAACTGGCTAGTAATGCAGAGATGTGTTTTGGAAGAAACCCAAGGAATCGAAAACAAACAGAAAAACATCCTGAAGAACAAGAACAAGAAACATCCAGAAACGAGAAACAAATAGTAAATATAGAAAGAAGACAGGATAAAACATGCAATTTTTGTGAAAAAATAGGACATTTGGAAACAGAATGTTATAAGAAGAACAAGAGTTGTTTCTGTTGTGGTAAACAAGGACATCAGATTAAAGATTGTAGAAAACAAATGGGTAAAGCAAGAAATAAAGAACAAAAACTTAATTTAGACAGAACAGAAAGAAGAGAACAACCTTCTTACGTTAAACAACTGCAATGCCCATTCTGTAGTGGTGAACATCTTATGAAAGACTGCATGGATTTTAAAAATAGGAATAGTAAGCCAAAGAAAGGTTTAGAAGAACCCTTATTTGAACAGGCTAGTATTAAAGGAGTAACAACAAATCTTGTACCTAAAGAAAATGATAGAAGGTTATATTTAGAAGTCAATGTACAGGGAGCTAAGATACGTGCCCTAGTAGATACAGGGGCACAACTAAATGTAATAAACGCTGAAATAGCTAAATTATTAAATGTAAAGTTACAAGATACGAATATCAGATTGACAGGAGTCCACGGGGATATCGAAAAAACAGAAGGAGAAGTTAACTTAGCATTTAAAATAGGACAATATCAGATAAAGAAAGAGCAATTCATTGTGAGTAGTAAAGTGACTCAGGAGATGATCCTTGGCATAGAATTTTTGAAAAAGTACTTTTTGGAAATAGATTTTGAAAATAATAGATTAATTTGTAGAAAAGATAACAATAAAGACATCATAGTATGCAATTTTAGATACAATTCAGTTCCGATTAGTAATTTTAGATTAAAATTAAAGAAGAATGCCCACATCAAACCTGGACATATACATAAAGTAGAACTAATATGGCCTAACCAGATTGAAGAACCATACCTATATAGTACTGAAGTCCAAGGATTAGAAAAATTTCGAAATAGTGGATTGTTCATCTCTAACACTGTAAACAACGGAGAAACAGCTTACGTAAACATCATGAATTTAGGAGATGAAACATACAAAATTAATAAGAACGATTTAGAAATACTCACAATAGAATTGATCAGAGATGGAAAAACACTTCAAGAAATAGGAGAACTTCAAAAGGAGGAATCAGAAAAAGATCAACAACAAATAAGTTGGAAAGATAGATTTAATTTAGATCAAACCGACCTTACGGAAGAACAAAAAGATTTAGTATGTAACACCTTAGAAAGATACAGAGATATCATCAGTAAAGACGATAATGACGTGGGATATACTAAAAAAATGGAACATCGAATTAAATTAAATGATTATACACCCATTCGTCAGAAAGTAAGGCGGTTTAACCCGAAGGTGCAGGAACTAATGGATGAAGAATTGAAAGTGTTGGAGCAGCAAGGAATAATTCAACCATCTAAGAGTCCATGGAGTAGTCCTATTGTCCCTATTGTAAAGAAAAATGGCAAGATAAGGGTCTGTATAGACTATAGGGCCCTCAACCAGAGGACAGTTAAGGACAGTTTTCCGCTTCCTTCTGTAAACGATTGCATTTACAATTTAAAAGGCAGTTCATATTTTAGTCTCCTGGATATGACGAAAGGGTACTACAACTTGCCCATGGAGGAAAAATCAAAGGAATATACTGCGTTTACAACATCTTCTAAACATCTAGAATTCGTACGATTACCTTTTGGGCTATGTAATTCACCAGCAACGTTTCAACGTCTCGTCAACCTTATGATACAAGATTTATCAAAAACCCAAGTTATGGCCTACTTGGACGATATTTTGATCTTAGGGAGAAATTTTGAAGAACATCTTGAAAACGTAAGTCAAGTCTTAACCAAGCTGCGTGAGTTCAATTTAAAAATAAAGCCTGAAAAATGCAACATATTCCGAAGAAAAGTAAAGTTTTTAGGCCAAGAAGTTAGTGAGGAAGGATTGTTGCCGTTAATGGAAAATATCGAGGCAATACAAAAAGCTCCTGTACCCAAAACAGTAAAACAAGTTCAGAGTTTCTTGGGCAGCGTAAACTACTACAGGAGACATATACCAGATGCTGCTAAGCTAATGAAACCTTTGTCCCAGTTAACAACAGGAAAAAGTATTAAATGGACTCAGGAATGTCAGGAAAGTTTTGAGAGATTGAAAGAAGCTCTAATTAGTCCACCCATATTAGCCTTTCCTGACTACGAAAGTAAAAAACCGTTAGAACTGTATGTAGATGCCTCTGGAACAGGAGCTGGAGCGTGTTTAAAGCAATGGCAAGAGGGTGAACAGAAAATCATAGCTTATGCATCAATGTGTTTTGGAACAGCACAGAGAAATTATAGTACCCTAGAGAAAGAACTAGCTGCCTTAAGATGGGGTGTGAAAGTGTTTCGTACATTCTTAATGTGCCGAAGGTTTGTCATCTGGTCAGATCACCAACCCCTAACGTATCTGCACAACATGGCAGGAGTAAATGCACGAATTGCAAGGACTTTGACAGACTTATCCGAATATAACTTTGACATTAAGTACCTACCTGGAAAATTCAATCATATCAGCGATTTCTTATCAAGATGCGTACCAGAGAATGTTGAAGAAGTAGAAATCGAAGAAGATATTATACCAGTAGGATTTAGAGAAAAGGAGGTAAAAGGTGGCGGAAATTCTTTGTTTGTAGCAGTGGCACTTTTCTTATTCCACGACGAAAAATCTCATAAGGTTGTCCGAGAACGCGCTGTCAACGAAGTACGAAATAACTTGAAGACTTACGATTTAATTGATAATAAGCAAACGAGACAAAATCTAAACAGAATGAACATTTCCGGTACCCTAGTTAGCTCCGAAGTAGTAGAAGCCTGTGCCAGAATTTATAATATTCATATTAAGGTCTACCATAATAAAGAACAAGCTATATCTTATAACGCAGAAGGAGCTAGAACCTGTTATTTGTTGAGTGTACATGGAATACACTTTAATTTACTTGAAGAGATAAGACCAGAATTAGCGTTTGGAGAACGAGTTACAGAAGTAAATTTGATAGATTTAAATTGTGAAGATAAGAATTTAGTAAAAGAAATAGTATTGTTTGAAATAGACACTGAGGAAGAAAGTGACAAAAATAGTGAAGATGAAATAGATGGTTCAGAAGTTTCAAGTTCTCTTAACACCACTATGGAATCTATGATTCAGCATGAAGAAATCGAGGAATTGCCCAGCAGGAAATCATCATTGAAATACATAAGAAATGAAGAACAATTAGTAGAAGAAATTCGTAAAGGACAAATTGAGGATACTTGTCTACAAGATTTGAAAAAGATTTTACAAGAAAATAATACCGTTCAAGAACAAATACAAGAACTCAAAAGAACAAGATATTTAAAAAGATATATAAGATTTTTAAGAAACATAGTTGAGAGGAATGGAATTTTGTGTTACGAAGAAAATGGAAAAGATGTTCCACTTATCGGGTACGATGACTTAAAAACCCTAGTCATCGATTATCATAAGAATAATTATCATCCAGGACGAGATAAGATAATAAACAAGATGAAAGAAATAACCTGGAGTCCTCATTTAAGAACTATAAGTGAACAAATTACCCGTGTATGCATCAAGTGTCAGCAGCGGAAAATATTACCAGCTCGGCAAAAGCGACCACCAACTTTTAGAATACAAGCGAAAAAACCTTTTGATGTGGTTGCTATTGATTTAATGGAAATGCCTAGAACAAAATCCGGCCAAAAAATACATTCTCGTCGCTGTTGATATGTATTCCAAGTGGACATCTGCCGTGGCCATTCCAAATAAAACAGCTACTACGGTACTAACAGCATTTAAAAATATGATTGCAACATTTTTAAAAGATCCTTTGGAAGTTCAGTCAGACAACGGGAAAGAATTCACTAATCATTTGTTTGAAGAATTCTTGAAAACTAAAGAGATAAAACACCGTTGTTCCGTAGCAAACATGCCGCAGACAAATGGCCTCGTAGAAAGAGTAAACCAGACCTTACTCAACATGTTTCGAATGATTGATAATTTAGATGAATGGGATACAAGCTTACCTGATATCGTAGCGGTATACAATCATACGTATCACCGAGAAATTGGAAAGACTCCAGCTAACATCTTTTTGAGCAATGTTGAAAAGAATCAGGTAAAGGACAAGACTTGGGGAAAGACACAACAAGATTATGAACCATACAAGTTAAATGAATTAGTCCTCAAGAAAAACATTCTTAAAGGTCATAATGTAGAAAATAAGTTAGCTAAGAAATATCATGGTCCATATAAAGTAATCAAGACATATGAAAATGGTGTGATGTACGACATTCAACATCAGTATAGAAATACTATACTATATAAAATACATCACAAACATTTAAAAAAGTGGCATGAAACTCCTGAAGAACTAAAAGGAGTAAATCAAGAAAATGATCTAGAGGACAACAAGAGTGATACCTCCCAACATGATTTTGAAGGATTTACTCAGGAAAATCAAACCATGTTTAGAGTGAACTGGGAGAAAGTATCCAGATATAATATCCAACTACACCATGACCAAGACACTAGTAGCGAAGTACTCCGAGAATCGGAAAGATTCAACTCGTTCCGTACAAATGAACGATCGGCAGTGTCTCAACATCATGCCACTTACAATATGGAACCGTGGATTCAACATGAATTACAAGCTAGAAGTCCCGAAGAGCCAATAGTTGTAACAAGATATGATACAAAATATGACCCGTCAAGAATATGGAGAGAATTGATGGAATTGGAAGAAATTGAAACGGATATTGGACAGGAAGTATCGTTCAGTTTTTCTGGTTTTGAATCATAGATTATTCAATTAATAAGTAATAAAATAATTAATTTCAGTTAAATACGATAATTTCATAATCATTTTAAAAGTTAATGAAAGTTTTAGTAAAGTTAATCAAGTTTAAAAATTTTAAATAAAGTTTGTATTTTTAATTGATAATTTCGTGATTAAAGTAAATTAGTTATCAAACCGTAAAGATAAACTCAGTTTAAAGTCATTTTAAAAAGAGATAGGGCATATATTGATTTCATAATTGTTAATGCTTGTTTATATCTTCAACCAGAAAAAGAAAGAACATAGAATGGATGTGCAAGTCGGAAGTCAAAACACCACCGAGATGTCCAGAGGCTAGGATAAGATTCAGTACAAATCCCAAGAACAGATCAAATGAAAACTTCAGAATGGTTGAGACAGAAGGGATGAACGATGCCTACCTTTGGAAAATATCCACTCCTGATACCATCTCAGATAATAAATTACAGCTTTAGAGGGGAGGTGTGGTAGAAGCCACCCTAACCCTGAGGTGAAAGCATAACAGAAGTGGATTATAATGGTGGTGATATAAGAAATATGTAAATTGATAAGAATAGGAGAGATAGAGAGAGTCAGACATGAAAGAAATAAGGAAAAGACAACAGAAATAGCGAGTAAATTAGGTCTAGCCTAAACTCAGGCTTAGGGCTACAAGTTCAAACAAACAAGAAATTATGAAATTTGGAGAAAATCAAGAGAGAAACAAGGCAAGCATATATATATATATTTTGCTCACGAATTACGAAAACAACATAAAAAGGATGAAAATTTATAAGAAATATTAGAAATAAGAAATAAAAATAAAGAAGATTCTAAAGGCAAATGGCGGCTGAAAATTTGGAAAATATAAACAAAAGGAATAAGTTAGCAGGGTTGCTAGAACGCCGTGGGAAAACAGGGAATTCGTACTTTCAATGAGAGAAAATGATACGAAATCGAATTATAGTACCTGCTAAAGAATCAAAATAGCACCTATCGGTGGTTGCCAAATTTCGGACCAGAGACAATCGAAACAGTTTTTCATTCTGCGTTCAGACTTGACATTGAAAAGTCATTTCTCTTAGCTTGAAATAATTTCGAAAGAAAAAATAAACTTTAAGTTGTAAATAACAAAAGAGATTTTACAATCGTGCATAAAGAAAGAATATTAATTAAATTCGAAAAATATAAATTAAGAAAACTAGTAAATATTGAAAACTATATATATATATATATATATATATATATATAATCGTATTGATTTAAGTGCAGTTCTTATCACTAAGTTATTTATATTATAACAGTAGTAATTTAGCAAAATAATCGATATAATTAAATAAATAACTAAAGCATACGCTGTACGTTATAAAAAGAAATAGCTGAAACATACATTGTATATTATTGCACTATATAACTGAAAGCATACGCTGTACGTTATAAAAGAAATAGTTGAAGCATACGCTGTATATAAAAAGACTATTACATACTCTGTAAATAAGTAAATAACTGAAGCACACGCTGTATGTTATTATAACTTAGAAAATAAAATTAATACTTAGTAATTTCTGAATAAAGTGAGGCACTCTCAAAAGAGATAAATAAATAAAAAACGAAGTCCATACTGTACTTTAATATTTACATTTAAAAGATTAAGAATTAGTTGGAAATTAATCTATATTTGAAGAATAAATTTAAACCATTCGAGAATTGTAATAAAAAAAATAACATTGAAGTTTATAATCTGTACAAATTTATTTAAATAAACAATGGATAAGTTATGTTAAATAAATTGCGATAAATTGGTTATTGTTTCTTTAATAACTTGTTTGTTTAGAGAATATTTTGTTTTCGGCTGTTCATTATATAAGGTTAACAGTATCTTGTACGTCAATCAGTAGTTAGTGAATATTTTGAATAGGATTTATTGAGTTGATTCTTATACTACTACGAAGGAATTTTCGAATTTTACCGACTATTTTGATTTGAATTTCAAGCTTTTATAATTTCCAGAAGACTTTATAATAGTTTACTTTTGATATTATTTAAACCTTTAGATTGATCGACCATTTTGTTTTTGATTTACGAGCTTTTGACATACACAAAAAATATTTACGAGATCGTTTCAACTTATAGTAGTTAGTCATCTTGAATTTCTCGAATCTTTTGGTGCTTAGGTTACGATATAACTCATACTTACCATAAACTTTTGTTAGATAACGATCGTTCTCCATTGAGTAAACACTTAGAATTTTTCGATTTATTTAGTCGACATTTGAAATAATTTGACGTTACTTTTACGAGGTATTCTTTTTATAGTTAGTATGGAATCATTTTAGATTTTTTCGTGAAAGTTTAAACATGTAACTGCATCAATTTTGCTTACATGATATCGAATACTATTTGTGATATACGGTTTATAGAGTTTTAAATAAAGGGTTGAAAGTTAAATAAAACTAAAGATAAACACAACCTGCATATATTTTATTTACAAGAAATAAAAGGATTAAAACTTCGAAAATTATCTTTAGGCCCGTCCAGAGTGGTATTATAGATTTTGAATAGCATTAGAACGTTATCTGAACACATAAATCTGAAATAAAATAAGATTAAAAGTCAGAAAACACAACGCAATATCTGAAACGAATAGAGTTGTCGGAGTATTATTATATATTAAACGTTCTGAAACCACGT
>SEYY01000386.1:50276-63276 GCA_009176605.1 Armadillidium nasatum
TGCCAAAGAAACAGTGGCCTAAGAACTTGACTGCATTCAAGTTGGTTGCTGAACATATTCACTTTTCCGAGGGGTTGTTGTTGGTTAAACATAAAAATGAGGATAAATTCATTGTCCCATTCTCATATATGGTTTCTCTAGCAACGCAGTTCCACATTGATTATGGACATCTAGGTAGAAACAAGTTATTGTCTC
This sequence comes from Armadillidium nasatum, assembly GCA_009176605.1. NCBI lineage: Eukaryota > Metazoa > Arthropoda > Malacostraca > Isopoda > Armadillidiidae > Armadillidium > Armadillidium nasatum. The sequence goes on from SEYY01000386.1 coordinate 50,472, forward strand.
TTATATATGAGGAACTTTGGAATCCCCGAGTGAATCAAATAGTCTCAGACATTTGTAGATCTTGTCCACACTGTCAAGTGTCTAAGACAGGTACAAATATTGCCAGACCCCCTATGTTGAAGATAAGTTCTTCTTTTCCATATGAGTTACTGGCAGTTGATCTGTTGCAATTGCCGCGCACCAGCAGAAATAATGGCTATTGTCTTGTTGCCATTGACCACTTTTCTAAATTTATCAATGTAGTGCCTCTGGTCAATAAAACCAGTCAAGTGGTCGCAAATGCATTCAAACACAAGATCTTACCTTTCTTAACCTACATTCCTGATCGTCTCTTAAGTGATCGTGGGTTAGAATTTATGGGTGAACCATTTGAAGAAGTATTACATGAATTTGGTATTGAACATGTGGTGATATCAAGTCACATGCCACAATGTAATGGAGTCACAGAACGTGTCAATCGTACACTGTTACAGATATTAAGGACTTTGGCTCAAGATAACCCATCATCATGGGATAACCAGTTGCCTCAAGCAGTTATTTTATACAATAACACTTGGCATTCAGCCATTGATGCCACTCCATCAGATATCCTACTGAAAAACCCACATTCTTTCAAAAGGAACCCATGTTTACAACAGTTCTGGCGGGAACCATCTAAACACTTCTCCCCATATCGTGAAGGGGACAAAGTTGCATATAAAGTTCACATGCCAGGTAACCTGGTCATAAACAAATTCAAATCGCGCTATGTGGGACCATTTACTATTCGTCAAGCTCATGACAATGATCTTACTTATGTAATCTCTAGGGTAAATAAACCACACTCAGAGATTCGTGCTCACTATTCACAACTACGTCCATGGATAGAAGTTCCTCGTTACTTACGAGATAATCCCCATTTCAAGCAATTACTTTCCTCAGAAGAGGTGGATGATGATCATCAGACTACTGATGAAGTAAGAATGGATGAAGAGATAGAAATCATGGACATTGAAGATAATCACGCTGCTGAGCCAGAGATTTTCAATTCATTGGAAACTGAATGTGAAGAAAGCGATTTTTTAGGTTTTGAAGTTAATTCAACATTATCTTTAAATGAATATTTGGGTTTTACAAGAGAATATTGTAATATTAGCATTACCAGTGCCAAAACTCCAACTGTTAGTAGCCTAGGTACATCCCACACACCACCTTTTAAGAACATGAACATTACACCCACAATTACACCAGTAGACGCAACATGTGTGGTTTCCAGTTGTCATTCTGTTGAAACATATTTGGGTCAAAATCTGGTGAGGGATGAAAGTGATGTAGAATTTTGTTTGAATTTGCCAGGTGAAAAGGAATCTGAATCAAGGTTGAGCTCTTCACTTAATAGTTGTCGCATGTCAGCTGATCTTTCGCATCTTCAGGCCCTATGTATGTCAGGTTACTGAGGGATCAATTGTTGTTAATGATAGTTCCACAATCGAGAATAAACAAGGTTCACAGCCCTCAAGTGGGGCAGATTTTGAAGGCTTCACCACAGGCAGGGTGAATACTCGTGATGTTCGGGATATCCTTGGAAGAGATTCTTCATTATATAATCTCAGGTCCCCCGAAAACGAAATGCGAACCAGAGTTGTTGAGACCATAGTAACTACAACTATTAGCACTGCAATTGGGTATAGAACTCGTTCTCATGGTCCTGTCCCAGAATATATTAATGTCTTAGAAAAGCCATTAGAATATATGTGGAAACATCACTAATGTATGCCATACAAAATTATTCTTTTATTAATGTTTTGCAAAATGTCTGATTTTGAGATTTGTTTTTCTTTTTTTTTATTTACATGCATTTTGTTTAATCATTTTCTTATTCACACATTATTTGCATTAAAAATTTATTTATTTTATTATTTATATATGTTGGTTGTTTAACCCTTCTGAATTACTTTCTTGGATTTTTATTTTTTATTTATTTTCTTTTGTATATATTATGTATTTATTTTTCATTCCTTTGTTGTTTTGTGACAATTACATACAAATATATATTGTATTTTTCAGATAGTGAAAGTTCTGGAGTAGTAAATTATCTACCAATATAACATTTTGTAAATCATCTGCCAATGTAACATTTTGTAAAAAGGTTTTGTTTTTCTCTTAAGAATGTAATTGTTACTGTTGGAATTGGTCAGAGGACTTCGTTTGCATTCTCTCTCTTGCTCACAATCAAATATTATTGGCTCGAAACTCATGCAAAGCAGCTATATTGGGGGGATCTTATTCTATGAGGAGGGAGCTTTCTTTCTTTTCTCACTCCTGTATGACTTGTATGATTGTTTGGTGAAAGAAAAGTACCTTTTCTTTGGTGAGGGATAATGTAGAAATTTGCAAATAGGGCACCCAACCCTATACTTACAATCAGAACTCCCCTTCATTTCCTTTTTGTTTATGGGAGCTAAATATCAATTATTATTTAGTTATGACTTGGATGTATGTTTGACAGATGTTAAATCAGCTTTTCTTTCCTTTACAGATAGTAAATAATTTATAAAACCCTAAAGTTTAAAATAGGGAAGACTAGAAAATATTCAGTACAGGAAGATAGCCAGTATTCATTTAATTTGTCAATTTCATCTCCCTTGCAAGGGTAAGTTTACCATTACATATCCTTACATTAATAGGAGGGTTAGACATGTGAATATAACTATTGGGATGGGTTAATGTTTAGATTCATTTAACTTAATAACCATACCCTTTTAGGTACCAATTGTGGAGTCAGTTACAAGTTTGGAACTCATATTGGATTGGGAATCTGACTGATGTTTAGGCCAGATAAGTTGTTTGGGATAATTGCTAACTTCAGATTTTGCAGTTACTTGCTAAGCCGAGCCATAGATCTAAACTCATTTAGAACTGAGCAGGCAAGAGAATGCAAACGATCTCCTCTGGCAAATGACAAGTTAAGTACACCCATTCCGGAATTTGTAAATTTTTGTAATTAATAACCTACCATAACTATAACTACCTACTGTAACATTAGGATTAGTTGTATATTTTCATTTTTTGAAAAAGTATTCATTAGTTGCACCATACATAAATAATCATATTTGTGTATGAAGTTGCAATTATTGAATAAATCATATACAAATATTTATATTTGTATATGAGAAACTTTGTGTAAAATTGAGCACTACACAGATATTTATATCTGTGTATGCAATTAGACTGTTTGTGAATAAATATTCATTAGTTGCACCATACATAAATAATCATCTTTGTGTATGAAGTTGCAATTATTGAATAAATCATATACAAATATTTATATTTGTATATGAGATCATAATTTGTATAACAGGGCACTACACAGATATTTATATCTGTGTATGCAATTAGTTTTCTAAAATAAGTATTCATTAGTTGCACCATACATAAATAATCATCCTTGTGTATGAAGTTGCAATTAATGAGTGAATCATATACAAATATTTATATTTGTATATGAGAAAGTTTGTAATATTCGTTGTAAGTCTTTGGCGCAATAGTAATAGTAATTAGGGTCATAACAATTCTGGTTCACACATTTTTCTTCTATTAGTACATGGTTTCTGAGTGTATTTATATTTCAGTAAACTTATATATTAGTGGGGTGTATTTTCATTTAGTAGATAGCATCCTGCGTTTTCCTGTAGTTTGTTTTTTTTCTCTTTTTAATTGTTCTAATTTTTGTAAAGTCATCTGTAGAGTCAAGAGAGTCATAGGTATTGGAGGTTTCATTGGCAATTCTTCTTTGATTCACCCAGGCCACATTAAGGGTGGAGAAGCTTGTAATACGAGGATCCTAAAACCAGACCTGAGTGTCTAGCTTATCTTGTTGTGTAACTAAAGTAAGAGTGGGGGAAGTGTTGTTGACTACCGAGTCTTTGGTCTTCATATTGAGAGGGTTGAAGGGTTGTAAAAGAGGTGGTCTCTCCCCTTAACAAATATATATATATATATATATATATATATATATATATATATATATATATATATATATATATATATATATATATATATATATATATATATATATCATGTACCTTGGTTGCCATCTTTATATGTTACTAATGGATTAATTAAGGAATAAAATAAAAATAAACTATTAAAGAAAATAAACCAAATGGTATGAAGTAAATGGTGTGAAAATAAATTGAAAAGAAGTTTTATGCATTTCCAAAAGTAAACTTTTAGTGGAAAGCAACATATCAATGTTCTGGAAACAAAGTTATCGGGAAACGACGTTTCAAAATATTACGTAATATAACTTTGTAGTTACAGAGATATAGAATATAAGCCGAAAAATGTAATTAACGGTTAATTAGTAATTAATTGAAAATTTGTAAAATAAAAAAAAACAATGTTTCGTGGTATTCGAAACTTTACAGTCAAAGAAACTAAACATTCCAAAAAATGTAAGCCAAAGGGATTAAGTTACTTTAAAAAAATCTGGTATTGGTATCGATCATTTTTAGGCGATAGCCGATAGGTACCTAAAAATATACCGATACCGATACTTCACTCCATCATATATATATATATATATATATATATATATATATATATATATATATATATATATATATATATATATATATATATATATATATGCAACTTACCTCACCAAATTTACTTAATGCTGCTCTTTGTTTTAATTCTTCAAGACGTTTTCTTCTGTAATGTTGGATAACTAACTCATCTTCATCATCTTCTGCTTCATTTAACTCTTCTAAAGAGAACTTACTAAGTCGGCATTCTATAATAATAATAATAATAATAATAATAATGTGGAAAATGTTGTCAAAAATACAAGTCAAGATATATACAGTAATTGAGTGGGAGATAAAAGTATAAAATGGAATTATAATTATAATATTATGAATTTGACAGTGGTGAAGTAAAATGGATTTAAACCAATTTATTTATCCACCATGTAATAAATGACAGTGATTGATTCCCATGCTTGAGGGCATAGGTTCAGTCCCTCTTGGTGATTCTTGGTACTTACTACCTAGAAAAGTTCCTCTCCTTAAATTAGGCAATAACAGTGAGATGGGAACTTTTTATTTAAAGAATGAATAAAAAAATGTGAATTAGAGGGGCATTCCAGGACAAATCACCCCCTCCCCCCCAAAAAATAAAAGGTAGCAACTCCGACTCCACTTTTCTTGAAAATTGGTATATAGGGATGTTTTGACTGAAAAACATGCTGGTACAAATAAAAACATTCCACAATTAATGGTTCTCGAGTTTCAGGCTCCCAAAATTGGGGATCTCCCAAAACCCAACCCACTTCAAAAGCCTGTAAGCCTGTTAGTGGCTAGACATTGACCATACATGTTATAGTTTTAGATCTGCATGCTTACAGTTTTCATATAAGACTAAAATCAGATTTCAAATTTAAATATGGAAAAAGTTCCTCCAAATTTCCACTTTCCATCCTCCATGGACACTGAATTCTAAATTTATTATTTTAAATCTTAAAAATAAATTCTTTACCAGTATATTTCTGGAAAAAAAGTGGGTATAGAGCTTTGAATATTATTAATGAATTAAAATATATAATTACTTTCCATATAATAAAATTTATTAATTTTTTTTGTTCTGGAACTTATATTACATTTAAAACAGGGTTGGCCAAAAATACACTTTAAAAAAAAAAAAAAAAAAAGCCCACTTGGGTTGGGTTTTAATGGCTTTTTCATTTAAACCTGATAAAAATGGGCCCAGTGGGCTTTTCAAAAGTTTCATTTACAGCTTTAATTGCAATTGCATACGTTTTTTCTTTATATTCAACGTGGACAGTAATATAAAGCATGATAAACTAAGAGCTATTCCTTGTTACAACATTCTGCAATCCAAGGAAAATTAGGCCATGAAAGGACTGAAGTTTTAAATGTTGAAAGCACTAGCAAAGTATAGTTCAAGTTTTGCAATAGTGAAATAATTAAGAAGATTATTACATGCACAGGAAGAGTTGGCAGAAAAGTAGATTTCTATTTTTGTCATGATTATTTAGCAGGTTTTACAGCATTCAGCAGAGGTGGGCTCGCAAATTTTAAAATTTAGAGCACAAACTCAAAAGTACAAATTTGAAAAACTTTGTCCGCAAATGCAAAAGCGCACATTTTTTCAAAAATTTAGTCCGCAAATGCAAAAGCGCACATGTCCGCAAATTAAAAAAAAATTTTAAAGCGCAAATTTTGGAGCAAAAAAAAAAAAAAAAAAAAAAAAAAAAAAAAAAAAAAAAGGCCTAAAATGTAAAGATGATTTATTTTTAAATTTTATTTGATAAGTGTAAATATATAAAAAAAAATGAGAAAGAATTTATTATTATTTATTCAACCATCTATGATCTCTTCCTCCTCGTAGCTCTCCTCTTGCATTCTGAAAAGGGTCATATTCCCTTTCATGAAAATAAATTTTTCAAAATTTTTGGATGCAATGGCTGCCCTCTCTGGTCTTAGAATTTCAGAGCCTTGACTGAACAACCTCTCCACGGCCGCTGAGCTGGGTAATGGGGTATTATACTTCATAAACAAGTCCACCCAGACCTCTTGGTATTCACATGGATAAAGGTTCCTAGTGAGAGGGGTATTGTGGTGAACATTTAATGCATCCCATCTATTCAAGGTTTGCTGCAACTTCTCCTCCAGAGGTGTATGCTGGATATACGGGGCCTTCAGTTTCTGAAAAATTTAGAAATGGTATCAAGAACTCAAATCTTTTTTAAGTTTCATTTGAACATTATGTCAGTGTATTATGAATATATATATATATATATATATATATATATATATATATATATATATATATATATATATATATATATATATATATATATATATATATATATATATATATATATATATATATATATATATATATATATATATATATATATATATATATATATATATATATATATATATATATATATATATATATATATATATATATATATATATATATATATATATATATATATATATATATATATGTAAGGAATTTTCCCTTATACCTAGATCTCATACTCATTTACTCTAATATGTTTTATTAACATATGTCATCAAGCATTTTTTTATAATTTCAGATGTTTTTCATGAGTAATGTTTTGTTTTGATATTGTTTTGGCTTTTATATTCATTATTCATACTTCTTAATCTAGCTCTTATTTGCTTATTTACATGAGTTTGTATATATATATATATATATATATATATATATATATATATATATATATATATATATATATATATATATATATATATATATATATATATATATATATATATATATATATATATATATCAAGTGTATTCATGGATAAACTAAGGTATGGATTTTTACTTTTACTCAATGTATCTATTTTTGGTAAACTCAAATAAATAATTAATAGAGATTTAATTATTTATAAAGGACTCCAATTCTCTAACTTGACGTGTCAAAATATTTTCTTCAAAAAAAGAGACAAGTAAAGACCTCAATTTAATTGAGGTAAGTTAGGTTTAGTTTTTTTCTATAGGTTCTATTAGTACTATCATGTACATAATGTGTTATATTAATAATTAGGTATAAAAATTAGTCTTTTATAGGGTTAAAAAGAATTGTATATATTAATATAGGTCCCGGGGCATGAGTTTTTTTGTGTGTACAACAATCCCGGGTAGTGAACCTTTTCGTATGTACAACAGTTCCATGGTCATAGGACTCTATCCATATTCATACATCCGTGTTTGTATGATTTTCCAGTAACCTTCATATTACTCCAAACTTAAGGAACCTTATTTGATTACATCTGTTATAATCATCACCAAAAGTACCAAGACTTTATTTGTGGTGTGTTTAATCTTACTTTTTAACGCTCCCTACCATCACCTCTGAAAGTATAAAGAACATTGTTAATGTTTTATACTAAAACATTTCAAGTGTGAAGTGAAGTGTTAATTCTATTGTTCCTTGACATACAAGGATTTGTGTGAAACAAAAGACATTACTCTAATAGGGTTTCCTCATTATAAAGACTACAATGAAGGTGAAGTAAATTGTTTTAATTTCTTTAAAAATTAATATAATTTAGAAATAAGTGATAACATTCTTGAAAAAAGATAATTGAGTCATATCTCGTACATTACTATTAAAAATTAATTTATATTGAGAATATTATTATTTATTATTGGTATTATTATTTTGTGTGCGAATCTTATAATATTGGTATACTAGCGCAATGAATCAGTGAGTATATGTAGATATTACATTATTATTATCAAATGAACTAAAAAGGTTTACCGGTTTCAATTATATTAAGATTATTAAACATTATTTCTTGTTTTCACCACCACCCTAAATATATATATATTTATATATATATATATATATATATATATATATATATATATATATATATATATATATATATATATATATGTGTGTGTGTGTTTATTTTACTTTATTAAATCATTTTATTAACTTGTTTATTATTTTTCCCACATGTAAGTATAAGTGTGTTTAGAGGATTATCTTTCTATGCTTAAACTCAGGTAACTATCATACCATTAATTGTTCCTCTTATGCTTTGCTTGCATGTGTGGACACTATTATTTGTTCTAATTCTATATATTTTATTTTTTTTGCTTGAGTGTTGTGTCGCATGTTTTCCTACATTTAAGAAGCTTACCTTTTCCTTTGCTTTGGTTGTGTGGTCTCAGAAGAAATCTCTTTTCTTTGAATTGTCTATTTCTTCATCACATCATCAGTCATTTTAGGAGATAGTACTGGTACGTAAAACCCATTCTTAACTTTCTTATTTTGGTATTATATGTTCAAAGACAGTTGTAACGGTAGAAAGTTATTGAAACTTTCCTTTGGGGATATCGTTTGTTCCCAAATTGGTGTGAGAGCTACATATTGGTCAACTGACCCTCTTAATCAATAATCATCATAACTTTATTTACCCCCAAAAGTTAACATTATAACATTGGTAGCAGAGCGTAGTTTCTACACTACTGTTCTGTGTCTTTGTTCTGTTACCAATTGTTGTTAATTGTAACCACTAGCTAACTAGTGAATGGGTTAAGATAGTATTCATTTTATAGTACGTACCAGTATACCAGTTTTATTAGTTTCCTGATTTCTTGTGTGTTTGTTTCATACTTATATACCAATATAATGTCCACTGAAAATTTAGAAACAATGGAAGGAAAAGAATACGGTATAGATACTGAAACTGTTCCAATAACTATGACTTTAAAAACTGACACTAATGTTGACACATCTAATGTTGTAAGTAATCCTTCTACTAGCATTTCCATGCTTTTGACTCAACAAAATTGGGTACCACCAATGACATCATTGGAGTTTTCCCAGTCTAATGTAAATTGGTCAAACACTGTTCAAAGTTCTCTAGCATATCCATTTCCTATTAGTTCTAATTTACCTTTATTTACAACTGCAACTTCTAATATTTCAGCTCCTATTGATCCTAGAGTAACTTTTTCTATTCCACCTCTATCACAACAGCAACCATTTAATTTGCAACCGCCAAATATGCCTACACAACCGCTAGCTCAAACTCAGCCTATTCAAACTTCACCTACCTATACATTAGTTGATTCGAGGATTATGAATGAACTATTGTCCCAAAATCGAGAACTTATAGCCCAAAACCAGACGATGTTACAGACTCTATCTCAACTAGTTCAGCAACTTGCACTCCAAAAGAAACCCACTAAAATGATCCCTCTAGGTAAATATAGATTGGAAGACGGAGAGACTTTTCCCCAATTTCTCACCAGATTTGAAGAATATGTTAAAACTATGTACCCACAGTCTTCTACAGATGAATGGAGAACTTATCTTGGTTTACATCTAGAAGGACATATTAAGACTGTATATGATCTTTTAATGAAAAATAACTCTGGATACTCTATTATAGTCTATGAACTAACCCAATGGTTTAATAAACACATCTCAAAGCAAAACAAAACTGATCAGACAAATTTTGAAAATGCAGTAATGGATTATAATGAAACCATCCCCTTTTTTGCACTACGTTTGCAAGGGTTAGCAGAAAAAGCTTTCCCTACCGCGGAAATTGAAACCTTAATGATCCTTAGAGAAAAATTAATCAATAGTTTACCTCTACATATCCAGCAAACAGTAAAATCACATGTCATGATTTGTGAAATGTCCAGAAGAGAGGAAATATCTTGGGATGATTTAGTCAATATAATTGATCAAATCTATACTAATTATCAAATCCCAAGAACTACCACAAAGGTCTTATCCTATACAAACTCCAAATAAAGTAACAAATAAAACCACCATCCCAGAATTAATTGATCTAACTAATTTCCAACCTCAAATGACACCACCCCAACACCAGTTGGAATTACAACCCCAAATTAATGCAGTTCCCAATAAATCTAATAATAATCAATATCCTGTAATGGCTCAACCCCCTACTCCTCAAAATTATTTTTCTAATCATCCTAATCAACCTACTTTTGCTCAAGTAACTAGCCAACAGACAAAAACGAAAAATGTTCCTTATAAGCAAAACTCTATTAATAATAATAGAAACAATAACAGATCAAGGAGTCAAACACCCCCAAGAACCTCTTCCAATACTCCAAATAGGAACAATAACAATAGATATCAACAACAGTGGAATGGATCTCCAAAGACCAACAATCGAAATAACTCCTCGAATGTAACATGTAATTATTGCAAAAAGCCTGGTCATGATGTTCGAGACTGTCGTTCTCGTCCCTACTGCAAATTTTGTGGGAAGAGAGGACATCTATATAACGAACTGTTACCAACGACAAAATAAATGCATTCATTGCGAACAAACCGGCCATATAATCAATAATTGCCCTACTCGACAACAAAAACAGCAAGCTCGTGATGACTCTCTAAGTTGTACCGAGTGTGGAGGACCGCACTTAGGTAAAGATTGTCCTCAATATAAACCACCATCCTATTCCCATCAGGGAAACTAATATCCTCTGTGGTGAATGATCCACCCACAGAGTTTAATAACTCCAATTCTCCAGTGGACCTTTCATCACCCATAGTCACTTTAAACTCCTCTCCAGAATCTCCAAAGCCCCAAAGAATAAAGAAATCATCACCAACGGATGGATCACCGTTGCTATATCCCCTATTAGATAACCCTAAAATAGAAACTCCAGGATATCTCTAGTTTTGATACAATAGCAATTACTCCAGAATCACCCTCTATTATAAAACTTATTGAACCATCCTCTATAGACGATTTTACTACATTAACCTCTAATTCTAATTCTCTTACTCCTAAAACTAATTCTTCTATTTCTAATTCTATTATTCAATTTCATACCTTACAAGTACCTCCTAAAGATACCTTATTAGTAGGTGTGTTCATAAAAGATTCTAAGCAAGACAAACTACTCACGGCTCTTGTAGATACTGGTGCCGCTGGGAGTCTTATAACCTCCAAAACATATAGTCTCTTAAATTCCCAAAATTATCCATTATTTTCAACCACATATAGTGGAGTACAAGGAATTGGAGGGACAGTATTTCCTGTTTATGGTATTGTAACTTTCCAAGTCCAACTTTCTAGAACTTATATAACTGAACCACATCCATTCATAGTTGTGGATGATCAAGTCACAAACTACGATTTGATTATAGGGTATGATTTCCTAAGTCACGAACAATTATTACCCGATTTATCCACAAAACAATTGATAAAGCGAAATAAAAATCATCTTACCATAATTGCCGAAGATATCCGTACATTACAATACAGAGATGGACTTGCAACGATAGATAAAGATATTTCTTTGCCACCTAATAAGTGTATAACTATCCCCATCTCTATTGATCATCTAATTTTTAATTATAACACCCTTTTATTATTTACTCAAAAATGATTCTAATAAATTTGTAATGGATCATATCGTTTTAAACTATTCTCCAGATCAGATTATATACTTATATTGTTTTAATTTTAATGATAATCCAATACATCTTAAACGCGGATATTCTCTAGGTACTTTCTCTATTCTCTCACTAGATTCTTCTTTTTCCTTCTATTAATGTAGTAGAGTTGTCACAGAAACCCCAAACTACTTATCCTGAATGGACACCAGAGTCATTATATGAAGCCTTTGAATTAGATTCCACCACTCTTACATCAAGCCAAAAAGAACAACTTATCCAACTTCTAATGAAATATCCTACTGCTTTAAGCTTAGGAGATGACGATGTAGGATGTACCTCTATACTTAAACACACAATAGACACACTTGTAGATGACCCAGTGTGTTGTCCAGTAAGACGCTTACAAGGTCCTATTCTTTATGAGGTAGAAAAAGTATGTCAACAATTAGAAGCTGACGGAATAATCAGAAAATCATACTCACCATACTCCGCACCCGTAGTCCCCGTAAGGAAACCAGACGGAGCTATGCGTCTGTGTATAGACTACCGAAAATTAAATGAAGTAACTAAAGGAGACTCCTTCCCTATACCAAACTTAACCGATACCTTATTCAGTCTACAAGGTATGAAGTATTTCTCCACAATAGACCTTATTAAAGGCTATTACCAGATCGAAATGGAGGAAGAAAGTATCGAAAAGACAGCTTTCTCTACACCGCTAGGTCATTGGGAATTCATGAGAATGCCTTTCGGCGTTAAAAACGGCCCTGCGACTTTTCAACGTGCAATGCGATTAGCTTTATGTCACATACCTTGGCAGGAAGTCATGATCTATTTGGACGATGTCCTTATT
>SEYY01000387.1:7500-12500 GCA_009176605.1 Armadillidium nasatum
AGAATTTATAAGCCAGGTCAGAAATTTATATCTTAGGAAGTCAAAGAGAACATCACACTTTCACTTTCTGAAAGATCCTTTTCCCTTTCGAACAATAAATACCAAACAAAATAGAAAAATAGACTATTTAGCTACTTCTCCCGTCATTTGTCAAGCATTTGAAATTGTATGAAGGTAGTTTAGGTCTGTTTGAAAGTGACTTATAAGTTTTATCAAAAAAAGGACCAAATTACCAACATAATGTTTCAATCATCAGACTAACGTCTGAGAACTCAACTTTTATATTTAATATATCTAATATTTAAACTAAAGGGCCGAATCCTAAATCCTAAATAAAGAATCAAATTTGTGTACAGACCCACATTTAAATGAAAGAAGAATGAAAGTTGATTCAATTATAATATATGATCTACAAAGATGAAATTAATCCCCATTGACAGATCTGGGATTCAGTGGCTCGGCCCCCTGTTAGACAAATGCTCGTGTGCCATGTATACATACAAAATTAATAACGTAAAATTTTTTCTTCAAATTGCTATGCTTTCTCAAGTCGACTCCTATTTGCCTGGCGGAAATTTGATAAAAGAAATTTAATAAAAAAAATTATTTAATTTTTATCATAATTTGATTAATTTTTTATTTTTTCATTTTTAGGTATTTGAATTTCCTTTTTGCTAAGTAAGTTCCTAGGAAATCTATTTTGCATCTACAAGCAATGAACTCATCATTAATAGTTTCTAATAAGTGATTAATTAAAATTTAATTTATCAATAAAACTAATAAATTAAATGTGTTTATTTAATTTTTAAATAAAAAAAGAATAAATACAAGATTTAAAAAAAAAAAATTTAAAAGTGAAAGTATTTAAAATAAACTACATAAAATTTTTCCTATTTTTTTTTTATTATTAAATTTTAGAGACTCATAATCAATTATGTTCTTAAAGACAGTGAAAGCGATACAAATAATTATATCAATAGATTCTCTATCAAAGTGATCTTCCTGCATAGACGGAAACTTAAGTGCGATCATGGTAACTTAGATTATGAAGTGATTTTGATAAAATGGCGAAAAGAGGAAATTTTTCAATAATGGTGTTGAACTAAAATGAATATTTGGAAGCCTGCGCATAAAAGAACAAAAAAACGCTCTGTAAGTATCACAGGAAATTTTAAGTAATTATGTAAATTGTATATATATATATATATATATATATATATATATATATATATATATATATATATATATATATATATATATATATATATATATATATATATATATATATATATATATATAAAAGGATATTTGACTTCACTTCTTTATTTTTTATTTCTCTCTCTCTTTCTCTATCTATCTGTCTATCTATCTATCTACGTCTGTGCCTCTAATTCTTCTTTATCTATTTCAAGTTTTAAGAATACGTACAAATAATGAACTCGAATCGACATGAGAAACACGGACAACAAAGAAATTTTTTTTTTTTTTTTTTTTTTTTTTTTTAAATAAACACCGAGTAAGGAACGAGGGTCAAAAATGAAGCCCTTTATATCTAAGTCGTGCCGCCAAAAAAGCTTTTCTTACTCTCTCTCTCTCTCTCTCTCTCTCTCTCTCTCTCTCTCTCTCTCTCTCTCTCTCTCTCTCTCTCTTTATCTCTCACTGTGTGTGTCTCTCTCTTTCTCTTTATGAGTAACTGTCTGTCTGTTCTTTTTCTCTTTTTCTCTTTAATATTTTTGGTAATATTGTTTTTCTCTGTCGTCTCTCTTTATGTTTGACATTATCTCTCTGTCATTATCTCTCTCTCTCTCTCTCTCTCTCTCTCTCTCTCTCTCTCTCTCTCTCTCTCTCTCTCTCTCTCTCTCTCTCTCTCTCTCTTTGTTTCATTATCTCTTTCATTCTTTCTTTTTTCCCTCGCTCTGTTTCTGAGTGTATGTATGTATATATGTATGTTTGTATGTGTGTATGATTTATGAATGTATGTATTTATATATGTATGTATGTATGTATATATGTGCGTATGTATGTGAATGTATGTATGTGAATGTATGTATGTATGTATGTATGTATGTATGAATGTATGTATTAGGAAATGTATGTATGCATTTTTGTCGGTCTGTTCTTCTCTCTCTCTCTCTCTCTCTCTCTCTCTCTCTCTCTCTCTCTCTCTCTCTCTCTCTCTCTCTCTCTCTCTCTCTCTCTCTCTCTCTCACTCTTTTTGTGCCGGATTGTCTGTCAGTTTCTTTACCTCTCCTTTTTTTTTTTTTTTATTTATTTTTTTAGTTGGAATGTTTTGAAGATAGAGACCTCGCTCTCAGCAATCTTTTGCAAATTATTAATAAATGAATATGGCAAATAAGATTTGATTCCAAATTTGATATTTTAATATTTGCAGGGCATACTCTTTTATATTCGTGTATTTGATGTGAATTTTATTGCATATATATATATTATATATATATATATATATATATATATATATATATATATATATATATATATATATATATATATATATATATATATATATATATATATATATATATATATATATATATATATATATATATATATATATATATATATATATATATATATATATATATATATATATATATATATATATATATATATATATATATATATATATATATATATATATATATATATATATATATATATATATATATATATATATATATATATATATATATATATATATATATATATATATATATATATATATATATATATATATATATATATATATATATATATATATATATATATATATATATATATATATATATTGCAGAATAATCAGAATGACTCAAACGTTAACGATACTGCGCTAGTTCTTCCTGACGTAATTGCGGGAATATCTTATGAAGACACTGAACATGAGATCAACCCTTCTTCGGAGAGAACTATGATTGGTTATTCTTCCTACTACCCAGAATGCCAAGAGAGAAGAAGTAGAAGAAGGGAGCCACGCTCCCATCAAGCTTTTACTCCTAAGGGACTTGGAGCATCTCCGTCAAGTGCATTTCCACCTCCCCAGGACCTGGGAGTGGTCCCCGCACCTCCTCAAGGTGAAAGCTCAAGGAGAAGTGATCCAACATCTTCGTGGCCATTTCAAGCGAGTTCTTATGCAGAAAATAATTGGACTCAAACTTTCCCTGGATCCTCTCAACTTAATGAAAGTAATGCAGTAGTAAATGAAACAGGGTATAACACAATTTCAGCAAACTTTTCAGCAAGTCATGGGGAAGTCACGTATGGCGCAAGAATCAGAAGCGTTTCTAGTGAGCCTCATGGTAATAGTCGAAATTGTGACCGTCGTGTTCGATGTTCCTCTGCTTCGAGAAATAAGCAACCACGCCCAAGGCCAAATAATTCAGAGTATGCAACTTCTACCACTTCCTCTCATCGTCCTCTGGCAGCAAACAGTTTTCCTACTCCCCCAGTGTCTCCACCAGTTCAGATTATTGAATACCAACAACAAAATTGTCCTACTGATAATGTTGAGGGTCAGAATAGAAAAGCAGCACTGAGTTGTGGAATAACAAACCAAGAATACGCCAGAGAAGAGAGAGATCCAGGAAATGACAATTCAAACCATAGTGATGTAAATTTATTAGGAGAATCTCATGGTTATCAAGTCACAGATCTGGAAGCGCTTTTAACTCACGCTTCTCCGAGTGAACCTGCGAATTTGCCTATGGTTCTTGCTTCAGCAACAAGATTACATAATATGCGACGATCTCAAGAAAATAGCTCAGCTAGTAGCCAACTTCCTGTTCGTCCAATTTTACCTTTAGGAATAATAGTTAATGCAGTTTTTAAAACACGTGATTGGCTGTTTGTAAGAACCGCTCACGGAGCTGAAGGTTATGTGCCATATAGAGTGTGCCTTCCGTTAGGCATTTTACCTTCGAGAAGGTCTTCCGACGTTCAGAATCTAGGAAGCCCTTGGGAATTGAGAGGAACTGAAACCGGTGTGAATTCTGCTGCTAGTCAAATGCGCATTCCAAAACAAAAACCTACGCAACAAACGCATACATCAACATCAAATAGTGTTGGTAGCAACAATGCAAGCACAGGCTTGATATCTACGCATCCCAGAGGCAGACCGAGGGGGAGAAGACGAGCAAATGCAGAGAATACAAATCAAACAGATCTGCAAAAGCTCCAACCGCATTCAAGTCGAAACCAATCAGAAACTCAACCTCCGAGAGAGACTCTTGATCCTCCAAATAATAGTGGAACAAATTTATAAAAAACAGTTTTAATAGTTTGTATCATCATCACCATCATCACCATCATCATCTTATTATTATTATCATTACTATTATTATTATTTTTATTATTATTATTATTATTATTATTATTATTATTATTATTATTATTATTATTATTATTATTATTATTATTATTATTATTATTATTATTATTACTGTAGTTTTGTTACGACTGGTTTGAATATTTAACAGGTGCTGAATAACTGTATGAGTTGGCTTTATGGTAAGAATAAACATAGAAAAAGTTTTGCAAAGTACCAAACATAGCTATTAAAAAAGAAAAGTTTAAAGAAATGATATAAAATATTAATTAATATTTTAATTTCTTTTTGTAAGTTAAACTTAATGAAACACACACACACACCACATCACATTCACATTCACACAAACGATATATATATATATATATATATATATATATATATATATATATATATATATATATATATATATATATATATATATATATATATATATATATATATATATATATATACTCCTCCGTTGCGCAAAGGCCACAGGCCCACCACTTTTCACTTCGGGTAAATAATGGAAATCAACACACCCCGATGCAAAGTGGGCAGGTCAAAGGAAGTTGGAAAAATTTGATAAAGGAAGTGTGTTCGTGAATTTACCAGTGGAATACTTGTAAGATTGAGCATGGCTGTTTGGTCTGGGGTCAGAGAGTTGGATAACGGACAG
>SEYY01000387.1:20000-25000 GCA_009176605.1 Armadillidium nasatum
ATTTGAAATTCCTTTAGTGATTAAAGAAATACATGATACGAGATGTCTGAAAGCATAAAAGTCAACGAAAGAGAGAAAAATAGTACAAGGAAGTGCTTTCAAACTTTACCCGTTTTACTTGTAGAATTAGACATTACGGTTAAACATGGGCCCAGATAACTGAGAATGAGATTGTGTAGATATTCGAGCTGCAGAGCTCTCCCGAAAGGAAAGGAGGATATTTGTGACCAAAATTAAGATAATCTGTGTCTACCGCAATAGTATTAACGATAATATATGAAAAGGGAAGCTGGTAAATCCCTAATTAAAGAGAGGACTTTTTCTTTCTTTCTTTAGCATTTATTGCATCGCATTTTTTTGCAGCTTCGACTCCATCTCTAAAGGAAATCATACTTTCAAACTCCTGCTCCATCTAATATTCAGTTTGTTTCATCTCTAATTACGGCTCCATCCCAAAACTTACGACTCTTTTGTCCCTGTTTCACAGCCCTGGTCTTTAATTACCGTAGGTTAGTAAAGATGTAATTGCAATAGGCTCTAGGCTTGTCATTACAGTCACCACAAAAGTTCGTTTGTGATACACACATCTTTGTTAAATATTAACTATCCAACTTTTGGCTCTATAGAAAAAAGATTGTCTCCTGATGGACACTTGTTGTCGCGAAACTTTAGTACTGACTTCTGCTAGCATTTAATTTCACCAATTTGGGAACTTTGTAGAGTCCTTCTCTTAGTGAAATGAACGATGACTGTTTGCTTAAATAATGTTCAAAGCTCAATCCCGACACCAGTTGCTGGTAATTTTTAGGCATTTGAATGATTTCCATATGGATCTATGATCTTAATATTATATCGTGGTCATTAACGGGGCTCTGTACTTCAAATATGCAGTACGAGAGCATTCAAGGTGTAATTTTAGAGACGAGAACAACTCAAAGCAGAAAATGAGTGACTAAATAGCTGAGAACAAAATATGAAGATTGGTTTCACAACACCTCCATCTCTTTTACCCATGGGTTTTCAGCTTAGACAGGTTGGACTACACCCTTTCTCAAGTAGCCAAACTGCAACCAAGAGAAGCGTCAGCATTAATCAGGGCCCTACCAGAGGCCCCTTAGAATCATTCGATTTGTTTCTCAAAGGGTCTCCTAAACCCATTTCGACCCCTTCCTTAGTAGGACATATTCAACTTCCTTCCTTAATGGTGGTTTCGTAATACAAGTTTAGGAAAAACGTATTGGCTCCATTAGAGTCTCTACAAGTGTGCTTGATTCTAGTCATGATTTTATGGTGATTAATTAACCCTGAACTTCAAAATCAGAGCTATCTAACTTGAAGAAGATGGTTGACAGTCACCTCAGACCATAGTAGGGAGGCTAAACCCCATCATGTTGACACCCCTTCATGGTAATAATAAAACTATATCTATTGCTTAGTCTAGAAGTTATTCGTCTACACTTCGAACATTGCTGTAATGCACGAATGCTTTTTAAACAATGTATTAGGTTCTAAAAGCAAATTATAAGAGAAAATAACAGCTTAGGACAAATATAAGAGACCAAATTCAAAAGAATAACCACAAGTCAAAAGAGGCGACCAAAATTCTCCGTAATATGAATGAGAGATCAAAATCCCAAACGCACAATGTAAGGAACGAAAGTCTTCAAATGCATATGTGAGGCGAGATTCCCCAAACTAAAAGATAAGGGAGAAAAGCCCACTTACTAAAATGTGAGAGCTCACACCCACCTTCATTGTACTCTGCGTCGTGTTCCTTAAAAGTCCACTCTTTAATAACCCCCCTACACGGAACTCTTTTTATCCGTCTGTCGCGTCTGTCGAGGTCTGGAGTTCTTAAGTGTCAGCTACTGGAACTATTTACCCTACGATGTATTGCTTTCTGCTGTTTTAAAGACTCTTTCTACCCTCCAAGAGAGCTTGTACAGCTCCTCCCAAGGTTGGTTTCTATCAGCTCAGACATTCTTTTCTTCAAAATAGATAGAAGCAACTAGACAGTATTTGGTCACCCGCAACAGTGTCTCGCTTACAAAAGGAAAAATTAAACTACTTGAATTTGAAGTTTTGAGATCTCATGTTATAGACTTGTTTAGGCAAGACTTCAGGATTAGGAATGTAGCTGTATTTAGGAGCATCTGAGAACTGAGATTGGTGCATATACTGCCCACCATTTCGGACACTGTAATGAATTGCTGACAGCCTCCTACAAGTGACAAATTTTAATGACTTTAAAATTAACGGGCACGTGCGTTCGTCACCTCAAAGTTGTGTATCGATTTGTACTTTTCAGTGCGAGGGATGAACGCTAACGTAACCTACTGAACTGTATTCACTCATTATATTTATTATAGAATAATTCATAAATCATTTTGAGTTTTAAGATCACCTCTTAAATTTTTTGTTTTATGATAATTAACATTCGAGTCTCTTTCTTCTGCATCAC
This sequence comes from Armadillidium nasatum, assembly GCA_009176605.1. Classification (NCBI taxonomy): domain Eukaryota; kingdom Metazoa; phylum Arthropoda; class Malacostraca; order Isopoda; family Armadillidiidae; genus Armadillidium; species Armadillidium nasatum. Next base: position 22,462 of record SEYY01000387.1, read on the forward strand.
TGATCAGAAATTAGGACATCTTAATGATTTGATTTTAGATATTTCAGACATTTCATAACGCATGAAATTCTAAAGTTAAGAGAAGTTTTAAGATATGAAAATGCTTTGTTTAACTTTTTTAATCTAAAGAATGAAGATAAAATGAGTTGAAGAGAGAAATTGAAGATTGACGAAATATTTTCATGAACATTTTTCTTCAAAAATCGACAGCAATAAAATTAACATGATCTAAAATTTTAATATTATATCGAAAGAGAGGATGAACAATATTAATCTTAGTTTACTTTAAGTACTGGATTAAAATTTTAAGGATTAAGGAAAAAAAAATTCAAAATACCAGTTTTATTACGAAAAAATGAAATCTCGCTAAGCTGACTTTTTTTTTTTTTTTTTTTTTTTTTTTTTTTTTTTTTACAGCCCTTTTCAAAATACTATAAAACATTTCTAAGCACAAAAGTTGAGTCATTGTTAAAACTTTCATATTTAATTTTTATGAAATTATTTTTATTCCTCTAAAGCATCTGTCTAAAGAGGAAAGATGATTAATTCAGTTTCAAAAATTCCTTCAAAAGTTACATCATAATAGTCTCTTACTTTGACCTGTGAAAACATTAACATTATAACATTTAGTTCATCCCACCAAAGATAAGTGTTATTTCAGTTAAATTCCTCACTTTTAAATGTATCATAGGAAATAGCCCAGATCTTCGACAGGACAAATTGAAAAACGAGTAAAGTCTCCTAAATCGTCGAATAGTAGTAAAGTCGCCTAAATCGTCGAAAAGTATGAATGAATTGTTAGTATTTTGTAGAAGAAAGAAACAAATCACATATATTTGTGTAATATAAAACAGTTAATTCTTTGATGAAAGAGAATAGGCGTAATTAAGTAAAGTTTGAGGATCATCCAGTGATAAACCCAGTGCAGAAAATTGCTTTGGGATTGGGAGATTCTTAGGAAGAAACGGTTCTTTAATATCAAAAAGTTTCAAACAACAAAATGGTGCACCTTGTCGAACCATCTTTTGCAATTTTTCTTTCGATGTGTCATCAAAAGATGAATCTGCAACCTCTGAATCACTAGCATTAGGGTAAGATAAGTGAGAAACTGCTGCTATTGAACTATCTTTAGTAGATCGATATTTCGTCCTCCCTGAAGAGATAAGAGACTCACTCGCGCTTAGAAAAGACTGATGAGATCCCGATATACAAGATAAATAGTCAGAGTTCTCCTTATGTTTTCCTGTGAAAATTGCGACGTGATGTTGGCCCAGAATAAGGATGTCGTCAGATGAGGTTATGGTCAGTGGTCTTTGTACTGATATCCATTCCTTACCTCCAGAAAGTTTAATTTTCATTGTCTGAATTGGAATTGGGCTTTCAAGCGACCAGATACCTACAAACTATATATATATATATATATATATATATATATATATATATATATATATATATATATATATATATATATATATATATATATATATATATATATATATATATATATATATATATATATATATATATTATATATATTATTATATATATATATATATATATATATATATAATATATATATATATATATATATATATATATATATATATATATATATATATATATATATATATTTTATTTTATTTTAATTTATATTTTTATATTTATTATAAAAAAAAAAAAAAAATAAAAAGTGTGTGTGTGTGTATGTGTGTATATATGTATATATATATATATATATATATATATATATATATATATATATATTATATATATATATATATATATATATATATATATATATATATATATATATATATATATGTGTGTGTGTGTTGTATGTATGTGTGTGTGTTTGTGTGTTACCGAATCATAGTACAGGACTACGAGTAATGCTTTTGACGCAATAAAACCAATATCGACGGGTGGATCATGTGCATACGAAGGAGGAATTTTCAAAAGTGGTTTGGAAGGAACAAAAGGATTCCAGACTTTAACAAGACCATCTCCAGAAACAGATGCTAAGACGTGAAGGTTCCATTCTATTGCCATGGTTTTTACTCCCTGCATATATATATATATATATATATATATATATATATATATATATATATATATATATATTATATATATATATATATATATATATATATATATATATATATATATATATATATATATATATATATATATATATATATATATATATATATATATATATATATATATATATATATATATATATATATATATATATATATATATATTATATATATATATATATATATATATATATATATATATATATATATATATATATATATATATATATATATATATATATATATATATATATATATATATATATATATATATATATATATATATATATATATATATATATATATATATATATATATATATATATATATATATATATATATATATATATATATATATATATATATATATATATATATATATATATATATATATATATATATATATATATATATATATATATATATATATATATATATAT
>SEYY01000387.1:37500-47500 GCA_009176605.1 Armadillidium nasatum
GGCAAAAGTTACGATGTATCAGGTTCATGACATTTTGAAAAATGCCAAATTTGACAACTAGTAAATTTTGGTTCTCACTTTAGCTGTCGTAGAGGGAGAAGGTAAATTTAATTGCACATGTTTCACATATCTTTTTTGAGTTTCTTTGTAACACTTTATATAACTATACCTGTACACCTTAAAATCGCAGTCTAATTAACATACAAAGTGAATAAAATCTAATTAACTCCCTCTGGTAGCTATTGCCCATTAGATGCTACAATTTGCTCAACCATCCCAGGTTCGTCGTTGTCTGTCCGAAGGACAAGATATGGAGGTGGATATCCAACCTCTAAAGTGACGAATAGGTTCTTTGAAAGCTAGAAATAAATCTCAGACCAAGTTATCAAGACAAATAAATAAACAACAGACCACTGATGCTACAAGATATAGGCTGATCTGAAATGAGACTAGTGAAGGTCACAGGAAATCTTGTTACTTTTAAAATATTTGGGACATGGGAATTGGGGAGCTGATAGAATGCTTTTATTACATCTTTATTAAACTGTTGTACAACCCTGAATAGATTACTGTAGTTTTATTTTTGATTCTCTCAAACCAATACTCAAATTCTTGATCGCTTGCATTATTATGGAATTAAATTGGTTGTAGGAGCTCTCTAGTGCAGTAGAACTGATTTCTTGGAGGCAGAAGCTTATTTCATATCTCTGAAAATAAGAAGAAAGTATTTGGGAGTGGGTATTTAGTGCAAGACTATCAAAATATAATCATCCAATGAGATGTTTTTTTCTTATCTATTATATTTATGATTATTACTTATAACATTCATATTCATTACATTATATAGGAAGAATGAAAATACTTTGTGAAGTAAATTTATCAAATAGATCTTGCTGTTACCCCCTTAATTTATGAGTATAACATGAGTAATCCTAACTTTGATTATAGTTTCAGTGTCATGTCTAAAATCTAAACAGCCCCTATTACATTTGGAAAAATATTATTTTCTGCAAGTTTGCAGTTACAATGTTTGCGTTACAGATGGTTCTCGTAATGATAGCATAACTAGATGTGAATTTAAGCACAATGAACATTTCTTGGAATTAAAACTTGCATATTATACTTCTGTATTTATAGCAGAATTATATGCGATATAGATCTCTTATATATCTTAAATCTCATCCTCACACCAAAGTAGCAATTTTTACAGACTCTCTGCGTTATAAGCTTTAGAAAAAGGTTTATCAACACACTTTTTAATTCATAAAACATGTTTTACTTACAGAGTCGGGAGGAAGGAAAACACCTTTTATTTGGATTCCTGGCATATGGGAATAAAAATGCATGATGTGGATATTGCAGCAAAGACTGTGTGTATCAGGGATACCTACTGCATTAAAATGTTCAAAAACTGAATTTGATAAGTTAATAAAAAAGAAATACTTATCAGCAAGTAGATTGGAATAAGTATGTAGAGGTCATTTGCTACTTAAGCCTTTTATTCAAGACTGGAATGGTACATATAAACATAGTAGACAAGAATATGTATTATTGACAAGAATTAGACTAGATTGTGCTTTGTTTATAGTCATTCACTTTTTTTTTAGGAGATTCCTATCAGATGTGAAAATTGTGATACAAGACTTACAATGAAACGTATATATATATTTATTGATTGTCCTTTCTTAGATCATCAAAGATGTTTTAAAAAAAAAAAATGTGTATAAGTCTTTGGCTTATAATTTAGAAAATGTACTTTCCTGGAATTTTCATCAAACATTAGTGTTTGATTTTCTTAGAAGTGTAATATATTATTTGATCTTATTTGAAGTTCTCTTGAATATGTATCTGTATATTGTATATAGTCAACTGTATTTGGTTGTTATAAATTAGATTAGTTGCACCACTTAAGTTAGTAGCACATGCATTGCCATTGTTTGTTCTATGCATGAAAAATTCATTGAAATATTGAAATAAGATAACCCTAAATAATATGCAGCAATAATGATCATAATGTTTAAGTTATAATTTCATGAAGTAGAATATATACAAAATTCTTTTTGGCTAAAATTCAAAAACAAAAGTGGTTTAAAATTGGAATATACCTAATTCATGACTGTTTTGCAACCCTGATTCTTTAACAAAACATAAATTAATGGCTTATTAATATTTCAGGTTGTAGTTATGCATGCTTTTTTACAAATTTATATATTTATAGAGTTTTAAGTTAATAAAAAGGCTTATTATACTTATAATGCTCCCTGACATTGGGTAATTCCAATCTAAAGTAAAAAATTATAAAAGTCCTCTGATACCTCATCAAATGTAATACTGCTATTAGTTTCCTTTAGAATTCTACCATTTATACCATCAGGACCTGGAGTTTTACTTGAGTCAATATGGTTCAGTAAAAATTTAATTTATTTTTCCTTAATTTCAAATGCTGTAAGCCTATTTATTACATGCATACCAAAACTATCAGCCTTTAACTCATAAAATCTTTCCCAAGTAAACACTGATGCAAAATAAGCATTGAAAATGTTAAAGAATTCCTTATATAAAATTACTAAGTTTTTATGTTTCAATTGGATCAGTGTCTAATTGTTCTATACTTACTATACTTTTAAATTTATAAAAGCTGAAACAAATTTTCAGCTCCTTTTTACTCTTTCCTGCTAAGTTCATTTCTACCATTCTCTTTGCCTTTCTTATGAATTGGTTATTCATTTCAAATTTTCTCATATATCTCATTGCTATCCTAATGGCTCTATTATTAAAATATACTGACTTTAAAATTGAATATACCTAATTCATGACTTTTGCAACCCATTCTTTAAAAAACATAAATTAATGGCTTATAATATTTCAGGTTGTAGTTATGCATGCTTTTTTACAAATTTATATATTTATAGAGTTTTAAGTTAATAAAAAGGCTTATTACACTTATAATGCTCCCTGACATTGGGTAATTCTAATCTAAAGTAAAAAATTATAAAAGTCCTCTGATACCTCATCAAATGTAATACTGCTATTAGTTTCCTTTAGAATTCTACCATTTATTCAGTACTTAGTCAATATGTTCAGTAAAAATTTATTTTTCCTTAATTTCAAATGCTGTAAGCCTATTTATTACACATACCAAACTATCAGTCTTTAACTCATAAAATCTTTCCTCAGTAAACACTGATGCAGAATAAGCATTGAAAATGTTAAAGAATTCCTTATATGAAATTACTAAGTTTTTATGTTTCAATTGGATCAGTGTCTAATTGTTCTATACCTTACTATACTTTTAAATTTATAAAAGCTGAAACAAATTTTCAGCTCCTTTTTACTCTTTCCTGCTAAGTTCATTTCTACCATTCTCTTTGCCTTTCTTATGAATTGGTTATTCATTTCAAATTTTCTCATATATCTCATTGCTATCCTAATGGCTCTATTATTAAAATATACTGACTGAATATTAGTGAACATTTTATAAATAAATTTAATAAATTATCCTTGTAAATCTTTTTTTAGCAGTTGAAGTACATTAGTTTCAAAATGTTTCATATTAAACTGAATATTTTATTAAGAAAATTTTCACACAAAACTTAGTTCAACTCATTTTCATAGTGTTGTTTTCAATAATATATATATAATATACTTCTATATTTAAAAGAAGAGTAATATCAGAAATCCCTTGTCTTTTCTCTTTTTATATTTTATTCTCTCGTACTTGATTCACGAAATTTGAGGTTTCATAAATCAATCAATAAATACTGTATGTAGAATGATGATTTTGTATAACTTTTTTATAGTTTATTGATATTTCAAAATGTTTGAGGTAAAAGCTAGTTGTATTTCTACATTTATATGTGAACTGCAAGATACTGTTTTATATTGGCATAAATAAGCATTAAATTAAATTAAAAAAAATAACATGTCAATCTTATATATATATATATATATATATATATATATATATATATATATATATATATATATATATATATATATATATATAATATATATATATATATATATATATATATATATATATATATATATATATATATATCACATTTAATACTTTCAGGCTAAATATTGTTGTTAAATTGAAAGTTAAATTGCTACATGGGAAGTTATGGAAGACCTAAGTGTATATGGAAATAATGAAAGTGAAGAAATTTCCCTCAATTTTCCACCTGAGGTCTTAAAAGCTATTCAGGAGGTTGGTATATTATTATTATTGTTATATTATTATATTATTATTATTATTATTATTATTATTATTATTTTATTATAATTTTTAATTATAAGAAAATTAATTACATATATTTATTATAAATTATTATTATTATTATTATTATTATATATTTATTATTATTATTATTATTATAATTATTATTATTATTATTATTATTATTATTATTATTATTATTATTATTATCATTATTATTTTTTCTATTATAATTTTAAATTGAATATAAGAAAATTAACACCAATTTCTAGAAGAAATGAATAGTTTAAGTTAGAGAAACTTATACTATTGTGTTAAGAATTTTTATTGTGTATAGTGAAAATTTATAGAAGGAATGTCATTCACATGGAGATTATTGTTATTGTTATTATTATTTATTTATTTATATATATAAAGGATATTACTACTGTTTTATACCTAGATAAAAGATAAGCCTCTATTTTTATTATTTACTGTACGTAATTTTTTAATGTCCCTCAAAAGTAATTTATTGAAATTCAGAGTATGTTACATTTGAATAGTATCTCATAGATAAAAAGTAAAATATAAATTTCAAAGTATAAAAGGTAAACTGTAGATTTAAGAATAAATATCAATGTCATTTAAAGTTAAATTTTGATTTTTCAGATTCTTCCAAGTAATGATCCTTTTGATTCTCCTGATTTCAATTCAGTTGACTATATTAATGAAAAATTTCCAGCTGAACAGTCATTACATCATATTGATGAAGTTTTAGAACATATGAGAGTGAAAATCACTTCCATTGATGATGAAATTAGTTCTGTGGTTCGATCTTTAACCAATGTTGAACAAGTAAGCTATTTAAAATTATGCCTTATTTATAATTGAAAGTTAATTAAATGTATATACAAGTAAATATAAATGACTCCAGGCAAGTCCAGTGAAACACAAAGTTTAAAGTTTTCTTATTAATATGCTTGAATATGCTTGGTAGAATTCAAATTTTTTTTATAAGTTGAAATATCAGTGGTTTTACATGAAATCTTTAGACATGAATATGCTATATGTTTCTGTTATATAGAACTTCACTTTGCAACTAACCACCTCAGTTGTTTACTTTCTTAGTTGTGTTTTGATGAGTTGAATCTGTGGTACTTTGCTATTCAGATGTGTAACCTAGGTGTACAAATAAAAAATCTGTTAATAGTACTGTTTTTTTTGGTTTATTTTTGTTTTTTATTATATTATTATTATTATTATTATTATTATTATTATTATTATTATTATTATTATTATTATTATTCATCTCCCAGGTAGGCATTATTTGCCTGTCAGTCAGTTCAGTGTTGCTCTCCAGTTTCTCTCATCCGCAAAAGCGTTGCTCCTCCTCGGCTCATCCAGGTCAAGGAAGCCATGTTTCTCAAGCACCGCCTTTACTTCATCTTTCCACCTCCTCCTCAGTCTCCTTTCCTCTGGTCTACACTCCCAACACCTCTTTGCCGCTCTTTGGTCATCCATTCTTTCTAGGTGACCTAACCACCTTTTCTATCTTATGATAGGGAATATCCCACCCTTTCTCTAGTTTGCTAATTTCTCTTCCTATGTCTTCTATTTCTCAGCATTGTTCTGAGCAGTCTCATTTCAGCAGTCTGTATCCAGCTTTTTGACTTCGTGATTTTCGTCCAACACTGCTCCATACATCAATAGCAGTGCCAGAATGGTAAAAAAATGATTTTCTGTACCTGTAAAGATACGTTCGTATCCTTCAGAATGAATGAAAAAGCTCTACACATCCACTATATTTGCTAATTCTCTCTGTGATGTCGTTATCCACACCTCCTCCTCTCTCAAATACACTTCCAAGGTACTTAACAGATTCAACCTCTTCTATCCTAATTCCATCGACCTTAATATTTAGTTTTTACCCATCTTTTTCTTTTTCCTTATTCATCCTCAGACTATTCACTTCACAACACTGATTCCATTTATTTACCCTGTCTCTACATGTTCTCTATCAACACTCCAGAAGGCAATATCGTTTGTATATGCAAAAATTACCATCATTTGCTTCTCCTTCCCACTTCTTAAATCTCTGAATAATTTGTCGAAGTAAGCAACGAACAGCACAGGTGAAAACACACTACCTTATTTAACCCCTGTTTTCACTTCAAACCATCTTTCATGTTCGTATCCAGTACATACTGTTTATGAACGGAACTCGTATAGACTCTTTACTGCTCTCAATATTGTACCTGATATTCTGTAATCTCTTTCCAAACACCTCCACAAATTACTTCTAAGTACCGAATCAAAAGCCTTGTGCATATTCCCATGTCTTCTCAACTATTTGTCTCAAACTTATGATAAAATCCGTTGTTCCTCTACGTTGTCTATATCCATGTTGCTCCTCACCCAGCTGTGGCTCAATTCTTTCCCTCAATCTCTTTTCTATCGTTCTTTCATAAATCTTTACCATATGGTTTATTAATGGTATACCCCAGTAATTTGAACATATGCCAGAATCTCCTTTGCCTTTATATATTGGAATAATTACTGTCTTTACCCATTTTTCCGGCACTTGATCCCTACACCAATACATGTCAGTAATCACAGTATATAAGTTTTAGTTTTTGTTTTTATCAGCTCCATCCTCTCCTGAAGCTATACCGTTTTTCATTTTGGCAAACGCCAACTCAAACCCCTCCCTAGTAAACTCCTCTTCCTCCTCATTCATTTCCTGAAACTCTTCATTCCTTCTCTCCTTTTGATTTTTTCCTTCCTGTTCAGATTCAGCAAAGATTCCAAATACTCTGTCCATCTTTCATTAATTTCTCTTGATGTCACCAATGCCTCACCTTGTGTATTTTTTATGTTGTTCACTTTGGTTTTATTTTTCCTGTATGATTTTGCCAGTCCACATATCAAGGGCCTATTCCCTCTGAGGTCTTCCTCTAACTTCTCCCCCAACATCCTCCGGCTCTCCCTCTCAGCTTTTCTCTTCATTATTTTTGGTTCATTTCTGGCCAGCAAATATTCTATTCTACATTCTAGAGTTCTCCTTCTTATCTATTCCCTCATCCTTTTGATCTTCTGTTTTTTTGCTCTCTTCACTTTCTCGGTCCACAAAGGTGTGTGCCTTTTTCTTCCGCCACCCTTCCATTCTCTCAACACCCCTACTGCCACCTATTTTTTTTAACATCTCTCAATCTCTGTCCATGTGCTCTCTCCCATCCTCCAGCTCATTCATTTTTTCGTTCATCTTGTGCTCATACTCAGCTCTTATATTCTGCACTTTAAGGCTTTTTGATTTTTATAATCTTTCTTTTATTTACTGGCTGTTTCCTAAAGTTTTTTATCTTATTTTTTGCCACTATCATCCTATGGTCTGAATCTAAGGACACACCAGTTATGGCTTAAATATTGCACACAATTCTCATATCTGATGAGAGAAAGTAATCTATTATATTTCTGATCAACACTTCCTGTAGTCTGACCCCATCTGTATCTTGTATGCATATGCGAATCTCTGTTATGCTGATAGAAACCATTTATTATTTTCAGGTTGTTCTTATGCACTTTCTATCAATCTTTCTCTTTCTGCATTCTTCACTTCCTCCCCAAAAGGTCCTAAAATCTCTTCACTCCTGCTCATTCTTCCTACCCCTGCTTTAAAATCTTTCATCATCAGAGATACTGTTCGCACATCTTATCTATATGCTTCCTCCATACATCCCATAAAAGCATCTTTCTCCTCCTGCCGACAACCATGCTGCGGTGCATGTACCCGAAATTTCTTGTTCTGTAATTTCATCGTGCATACCATCAGTCTTTCACAGATCAAACGAACACCCTGAATAAAAAGTGACAATTTAGATGCTATTATCATAGCGATTCCATTTCTACAACCTCCTCCCAATGCCCCTGAATACATTAGGACGTAACCTCCTTCAAGATCTCTACCTCTCTCTCTCTATCCCCTCGATTCTCGTCTCCGCCAGACCCATGACGTTTATCTTCCTCTCCTTCAAAACATCCAAAATCTCCTTCTCTTTATCCCTATAAGTAGCGATATTCAAACTACTGCATCTTATTTTTTGAGTAGTCGAGTTCAAGTTCCGTTTTCGACTTTGAATTTGTCCGTTTTCCGAGGCTATACCTTGAGAATTGCAAGCAAAGATTTTTTACTCACTGGCTAATTAGACCTTTAAAGGAACCGTCCTCCTTTATCCGGGTTTCGGACCGGCATGAGATACTAAATATTTCCCATGGCGCAAATAATAATAATAATAATATTATTATTATTATTATTATTATTATTATTATTATTATTATATATATATTATTATTATATATTATTATTATTATTATTATTATTATTATTATTATTATTATTATTATTATTATTATTAACTCCAAAACCATCACAAAATGCTGTTTATTGAGAACTGCTGATATAAAAGAAATTTACAAGAAAATGAAAGTTGAAGAGAATGCCCCAAAATATTATTGTCTATTATTTAATAAAATTTTCAGTTAAATTTACAATGAAATTAGGAGAAATTCCCAAAAATGTGAAAACATGCCTTTTTATCTTTTTATTTAAAGAGCCATTTATTCGTTGGGAAAAATTATATAATCCTTTGAAATCTTGCTATGGTTTAAGGATACCTTTGTTTCAACTTTGACACGTCTGATAAAAGGACTGTTTCTTTATTCAGTTATTTATTTATTTATCATTTTAAACAGGTTAAACTACATTTGAATTAACCACTCATTTTATACATACTACATATTAATATATATATATATATATCTATATATATATATATATATATATATATATATATATATATATAATATATATATATATATATATATATATATATATATATATATATATATATATATATATATATATATATATATATATATATATATATATATATATATATATATATATATATATATATATATATATATATATATATATATATATATATATATATATATATATATATATATATATAATTTCAGGATGGACGTGCGTCTTTAGTTCATGCTCAAGAAGCAATTTCTGAACTTTTTTCTAGATTTGTCGATATAAAGGCAAGTATTATTATTATTATTATTATTATTATTATTTATTATTATTATTATTATTATTGATAGAAAGCAATGTGCAATAAATTATTGCTTTGCTTATGGTAATGTGGACAATTAAAATGATTTTAAATTACACTTTATTTTTATCTTTATTGATTATATCTTTTCCTTATGCTACGGTAGTGTCTCGTTATCACTATTATAATGTTTTTTTTTTTTTTTTTTTTTTTTTTTTAATATCTAAAATTCATATTTCAGTATGTTTATTTATTCAATCCCTTATTGCAGGAAAGGGCATCCGAGTCTGAAAGTAGAGTAAAAGAAATTACTAGGGATATAAAACAGTTGGATGTCGCTAAGAAAAATCTAACATCTTCAATTACTACATTAAGTCACCTTCAAATGCTTGTTGAAGGAGTGGATAAATTAAGGTTAGTTGAAGCATTCGTAAAGAAAAGCAATTTAGTAACATAACATTCAGTTTCTTTTTTTTTCTCTCTGTTTTATCAGGTAATTGACAATTGAATTTGGTTTGTTAACCAGGTCTAAATATTTTGGATATGTTAATTGAACAGATTGTTTTATGGATTCCTTTTCCATTTTCTTTATATTTCTTACCGAATATTTAAACTATAAATCGCCTTCACTTCAAAATTTTCGTTTGTGTTCACCTCAGATTTGTTTTAGGTACAA
>SEYY01000387.1:52500-67500 GCA_009176605.1 Armadillidium nasatum
AACCAACTATTGATATTATTTTCTTCTTTTCAGATTTTGTCAGAATTAGAAACTTTACTTGCTAAGAAATATTCAACTTTCACTTACCAATATTTAAGTAATCCAAGGACGCCTTCGTCTTCTTATAATCCATTTGAAGAAGTAAGATAATTTTTAAGATAAATACTAATATTGATTTCTTCATATATATATATATATATATATATATATATATATATATATATATATATATATATATATATATATATATATATATATATATATATATATATATATATATATATATATATATATATATATATATATATAGTCTGAAGTAAAATGAGGAGAAATGAGGAAGAATCGAAATTTTATTATTGGATAATTAAATACCACGGAACTATATGGTATACTTTTCAACCTAAGATACTCATTTGCTTGACTTGTCCTGAGAGCTGATACTTTTTCAGTTAAAAGTAACCTATTTATGTATCTATCATTAGAATAGCTTTCTGTTCATTTCCAGATTTGCATGACAAAGTCAAAATCAGTCTTATTTGAACTTTTACTTGAACTCTGGTCTTGAGTTGGAAATAACTTTTTATTGACTCATCTGAATTCATCTTTAGAATATTTTTTTTTCTCTCTCTGTAGTTACAGTTCATTAAAATAATGGGCTCTGTGAGATCTAACTGTAATATGAATAGGAACACGAGAAGAATATGTGTACAAAAGGATGTTCGGGTCGTTGTACTGGATGTTTATAATAATCTTTAAAAAAGTGTTTAAACTAATAAATATACACCTGGCTGTAAATTTTATAAAGAATTGCAGAAAAACTCATAAATATATTCAGTGTCATGTGAGTTCCTAAAGAACTTGTTTGGCGATGTATATTCTTTAAGAGTCCAAAGGACGAATCACGAACCTTAAATGTGCGATAAATATTTTGGACGTCTTTGAAAAATATGCAAAATTTTGGAAATCTGAAATGTTTGATAACCTTTCACATGTAAGAGCAGTAGTATTAATATTTTATTCATTAAAAAGTTCATTATATTTTGTTCATTAATTAAAAAATTTATTATTTTTTATCCAGGAAGTATATATATATATATATATATATATATATATATATATATATATATATATATATATATATATATATATATATATATATATATATATATATATATATATATATATATATATATATATATATATATATATATATATATATATATATATATTATATATATATATATATATAAAGGATGAGGAAGATAGCAAGAACCCTTTTTACAAAGATATGAAAGAACATGCTCAGGAACCATCTTTTTCATCTCCCTTTAATGGCGCAATTTGCAAGTGTTTTCATCCATTTCTTCATATATATTTACGGAATGTGGATAAGTAAGTTTACTTGTTTTACACACAATGCATTAATAGATCTTGTTTTTTTCTGTTTTTGTTTTTTTATGTATTGTGGAAAATAGTAATTTTAATTTGCAGTAGATTATTTTGTTCTCAATTATGATAGCCATTTATTTGGTCAACACACGTAAAACGTACTATATCTTTAATTTTTTTGTAACACTTTGACATTAATCGAGTTCTGTTAAATTTTCTACTAGAGTGGTTCACTTTTAATAGTTAAAGTTGACGAAACATTTCATGCTAGTTTGAAATTCTTTAATATTTAACTGATATGAGGACATCCCTATATTAGTATCAGATGTACTTGTAATTATTTTGTATGCTTTGCTAAAAACATCCCAGGTAAATTTCAATTGTTAAAATGTATTTTGATGAAAGTTTAAAAAGTTTCTCAAATTTAGTTTGAGTTTTTTTTTTTTAATATATATATATTTCCCATTTACATACCGTGCAATACACCTTATACTTAGAAGGAAGCAATATTTTTCTTTATGGAATTTTCCAGTTTTTTTTAGTATTCTTATGATAAATATACTTCAAAGGTAAATTATGACTATTTATTTAGATATCAAAAATTTATTCAAGATTAAATATGTTATTTTTATATCACACAACGGAGAGGTTTGTTCTCCTTTTTATTTCTTTTTGTTGAACCATCTTATGTCTTGTCCCGATTAGCATTGATTAAGTGAATTTTATATATATATATATATACTCCCTATTCCTCCTCTTATCAGTTTAGAAGTTATGTAAGATGTTTACCATTTACGTTTTGTCTGAAATACTTTAAAAAGAAAGTTGTGTATTTACATGGGAAAAATTTCAGGCATCTCTAAACTCCCCTCTTTATACTCGTAATTTTTCATAATTAAAATTTAATTTCGTATATTGTAATAATTCAACAGGCGACTGAACGAGCAGATAGACAAATTTGCTATTGACATGAAGAGTTACAAATTTGAGCATATAGATGCTGAAGCATCCAATGTCGTGCCTTTCTGTGGAGAATTGTTTACTATATACAAAGTAAGTTGGGAATTCCGATCTTGTTTGTTTAATTGGAGTTTCTTCGTTTATATAATTTAATTTATTTAAGGATGGCTTTTGATGTAGTATTTCCTTCTTAACTTGTATATTTATCTTTCATCACAGTACTCATTCTTTTAGTTTCTATGCAGTATATTTCGTTTTTTTTTTGTTTTTTTTTTCATAGTGTAAGTAGATCTCGTTTTTATCTTTATTGACGTCCTTTGCCTTTTAATGTATCCTATTTTATTTATTTTCTAGTTATTCATTATGGTAAGCATGTAGAATGATTATAAGTAATTTTTTTCCCCGTCCCTTCCTTGAAGACCATAGTTTCAATGTTCAACTTTGAAGTTTTATATCAGGGGATATATGATTTGTTTCTTTTTGTTGAATCATCTGGATTTGAACCACTTAAACATCATTATCATGTTTGTCAAGTTATTTTTTGGTGCACTGTCTGACCACTTAAAAATATCATTGCTTGTGTTTTCTATAATGGAATTGCCGCAGAAGTTTAGCAAATTTAAAAGAATGAGACCTCTAAATTCAACATCCATTTATTTCCAGATCTAATTTTGAATGTAAACTTTAATCCTGCATTTAAGGATGTCAAAATTTATATTCATGGTGCATAGCAACAATGGACTTGATAGTGCTGGCCTTATTACTTATTTATATTCTATCGCTGCAAACTTTTTCAGGAAGCTCCTGAGAACATATCTTGCTAATAAGCAGTTTACTATAATTACCTCCTTTTTTTAAAATTACTTTTTTATAGCCTAAGTTTATTGCTACTTCCTCCTCTTGTTCTCACACTTGAAAATTAAAATTTTAGGCATTCTGTTTTTGTTATTATTATTATTATTATTATTATTATTATTATTATTATTATTATTATTATTATTATTATTATTATTTTTGTTTTCATTTAATAAAACATTTTAAATGTTTGATTATTATTATAATAATTATTATAATTATTATTATCATTATTATCATCATCTTCAGAATGTCCTTGTTGAATATTTGCGTTTAGGATCTGGAGAAACATTGAGCGGTTTAGCAGACGTCATGCGTAAACATTTAAAAGAATTTGCTATAAAAGTTCTAAGAGCATCTTTACCACGGTTGGGTGCAAATATCCCTAACATGCCAAAAGACTTAAATATGAAAGAATTGACTGCTGTGTTGGCCCAGGTAAGTATATATATATATATATATATATATATATATATATATATATATATATATATATATATATATATATATATATATATATATATATATATATATAATATATATATATATATTATATATATATATATATATATATATATATATATATATATATATATATATATATATATATATATATATATATATATATATATATATATATATATATATATATATATATATATATATATATATATATATATATATATATATATATATATATATATATATTGTTTACTTAAGAGTATTTTTGTCCTAAATTTGTTTTAAATACGTTGTTCTCCTGGAGTATGTTTATTGTATTTGAAATATTTAAAAATGTTGTGAAATTATTATTATTATTATTATTATTATTATTATTATTATTATTATTACTTATCGAGGGAAGTCCCTTCGACCTATCTGTTATGCCAATCCCGTGTTTTATCGATTCACCACCTCCTTATTAAATGTACCGCCCTAACGACATCCAGAAAAAAAGTTCTTTCCTGATTTGCCGAACATTCCACTTAATGACCATCTGTCTCACATTTACGGGATCTAAACCTTCAGTATAGCATTTAATGTGCCTCAGTTATCTCCTTGCATATAACTTGTAGATTTGGAAATTAATTCCTTCATTTTGGGGAATATTGATGTAAAAAAGAAATAAAAAAAAAAAAAAAAATTTTATTTCATTTTTTAATTATTTTGTATTTTACTTTTTTTTTAAATTTATTTATTTGTTTATTTACAACTAGATAAATCTTATTCTGAGTTACTCATTCCGTGTTTTTTGTTTTAAAATTTATGGTAGGTCTTATTTTCAAGTGTTCAAGAAACGATATCCATCTACTATTAATAAATACCCTTCCCAAAGGTTCAAACATTATGGAGAGAAGGAGACAACCCCAAATTAAGCGAGGATGATGTGAGAAAAGTTTGTTCTGTTTTGGTAAGTTCTGAATATTGTGAAGAAATGACAGCGAGGTTAGACGCAAAATTTAAGGAAAAATTATCCTCTTCTAAAGTTAATACCTCACAGTCTGGATTATCTACGTCTTCGTCTCCTCTTTCATTTGCTCCCGAAGAGGACTTGTTTCATAGTATATTGACACAGGTATTAAACAGTTTTATTATTTAACTGTATGAGCATTCAAGCTCATATTTTTGTAATTTAATTCTTTTATATCAACTTACAAAATATCACTCTATTATTCTAAGATTAAGTGTATTTTTAATTGGGATGCAAAGCATAAAACGTGGGATATTTTGATGATGGCATTTCCAGTGAACATTCTGGTCAGTGTAGCATTGGTTTTTTTTCAGTTTTATTTCAACTTCCTAAATCTTTGTCTCATTTAAGTGTTTTTATTCAAAGCTTTTTTTTTTTTTTTTTTACTAGTAATCTTATGCTTTTTGATGATAACGCCAGTACCATTGTCAAACACCCTTCTTTCTTTGTAGATTATGTTCATTTTTTTAAAGGAGTGATGTAAGGGAGAAATTTGTAATCATTTTGTCTTGTTTTAATTAAGTTTCATCGTCTGTTATCTTTGAGATAGTTTTAATAAGGTGTGATTAGAAGAAGTTGATATTTTGAATAGTGCAGTTATTTTTAATGCTTTAAGGACAGCGCGTATATCCGCTTCAAGCACAACAGTACCAACTACCCGTTTTATCAATGATAATCAGATTGAAGTCTGGGTAGGAACCCATGTTGCGTACCGTTTAATATATTTTACAGCTCTGATTCCATTTTAAAATAAACTTACTCCAGCTCCCTACAGCTGTGTCTCCTGTTCCATTTACACATTTATGAAATCATTAATCCTGTTTTAAAATTTATGATTTCATGAAAATAAAAGAATCCTGGGTACTAATTTATTTTTAATTACAATTACAAATTAGGAAAAATTACAATTGCAACTTAGAAAAATATCCTAATGTTATTTTTATTTTTATTTATTTTATTTTTTTTATTTTTTATTTTTTTTTGGGGTTCTGATTCTACTCTAATACTCAGCTGTGCTCCTGCTCCATCCAAAAATTTTTGCATTGCTCTGCCTTTGCAGTCTTGGTGTGATATATATATATATATATATATATATATATATATATATATATATATATATATATATATATATATATATATATATATATATATATATATATATATATATATATATATATATATATATATATATATATATATATATATATATATATATATATATATATATATATATATATATATATATATATATATATATATATATATATATATATCAGAGCATAGCGTTATTGGTTACCCACGTGGAGAGCCAATGCGACGCAGCACTTTCTACAATGCCAAAATTGAATTGGACACCAGATCAAACAGGAGATCAGAGCCCTTATATCACTGGTGTTTCTCAAACCATATCTACAACCATTCCTCTTATTAGACATAATTTACATACTTCGAGAAAATATTTTACCAGGTTAGAAAAAGTTTTTTTTTTTTTTTTTTTTTTTTGAGTTCGCTGCTTGATTACAGATCTTTCAATTAAATTTGTATTAGCATATTTGTGTGTGACATGTTTGTTAGTAATGGATTAATGAAAATTTTTTTTTTTTTTTATTATATATATATATATATATTATATATATATATATATATATATATATATATATATATATATATATATATATATATATATATATATATATATATATATATATATATATATATATATATATATATATATATATATATATATATATATATATATATATTTAATTTTTTCCTGCTTTCAATTTTCAATAGATGCATATTTTTAGCAAAAAATAGCTTAGAAATAACAATTAAAGTAAAAGTTTCAAATCAAAATTTACTGGTTTGAAAATATATTATATATATTAATTATATTTTAAAGCAATTCGATGTAAATGAAATATGTTAATCTATATTTTCAGATTTTGTGATAAGTTAGCTACAACCATTATAAACAAGTTTGTTCAGCAGGTAATGATTTCTTTTGTATTTTTATTATTAAGCATTTGTAGTTTTGTATTTAAATATAAAAATTAAGTTTATACTGTAGTAAGCTTTGCAAGTTTCCATTTATTTTTAATTTATATATATGTATTATATTTTACACGAAATATTGTTTTTGTTTGTTTGTTTCTGCAAAATAGATTAATTTTTTTTAATTAATAACATGAAAATTAATTTATTCTAAAAAATTTACCCTCTGCACAAATGTTTTATATATTAAAATTTAATTTCAATATTAGTAATTAGGAACCTTAGAAGAGTTGGCAGTTAATTTTTTTTTTTTTTTTATGTACAATGTTCGAATATTACTTTTATTATTAATTATTATTATTATTATTATTATTATTATTATTATTATTATTATTATTATTATATTTGTCTTATCAATAAATGAAAATTAACTTTTCTCGATGTGTTAGGATACTGCTTGGATTTTATAAATTTTCAAAGTTATAGTTAGTATTAGATTAAAGAATTTTAATTTGAACTTTAAAATTTTCATAAATTTATTTTTCTTTGAACAGATTTACAAATGTAGGCCGTTAAATAGCGTTGGATGTGAACAGTTGTTGTTAGATTGCCATGCTCTAAAAGCCATCATGTTAAATCTTCCTATTGTTGGTTCAAGAGTAAGTAAACTGTTTTAAATCTCCATATTGTCAGTTCAGGAGTAATTAAAGTATGCTAAATCTTTCTATTATCTATTCAAGAGTAAGTAAAATGTCTTAAATCTTCCTGTCGATTGAAGAAAGACTTGGTATTCTTTGTTAAATCTCTGTGTTGTCATTTTATTAGTAAATAAAGTAATGCTAAATCTCCACCCTGTTGGTTCAAGAGTAAGTAAACTATACTATATCTCCCTGTTATCGGTTCAAGAATATGTAAACCTTGTCAAATTTTTTTTCTTGTCGGTTCAAAAGAAGAAGAAGGAAACTAAATTAAATCTTCATCTTGTGGGTTCAAAAAGTTAGGAAAATTCGTAGATTGCGTTTTTAGTTTCATTGGAGGCCAGATCTTTTATTCATCTATTATCTCTAACATAGGAAACGTTTTCCTGTAAATAGAGTAAATAGATTGTTTATTTTTTGTTGTTGTTGTTTATATCCTGAAATAATTATTTAAAGATTTATTTTGAAATTCTAAATATTTATTAAGATACCAAGCCGAGAACTTTGATTCACTTTAAAAATTTAAACAATTTTAGTAATAATTAAATTTTTTTTTGAATACTAGGTATTTTAAGCTTTAAATGTACTATATCATTTTCATACAATTTTCTTATAATATTTTATATTCCTATTTTTATTGAATGTAAGAGATACGTGTAACCCTTTCTATTTTCGTTAATAATTATTGGTGTATTGTTTCTATCGTTTTAAAAAGTACAAACAGCGAGAGAAATCAGTTTACAAACACAACAATTGGGCCTTCTATATCATAGGTGGAGACATTAGCAACAGTCTATTAGGATCTGATTTGATATATGGAAAATCTTCTTTTTCTACATATATGCAAACACAGATGGCCCATCGCACTGACGTCCACATAGCTTGACTCGGAAAGGAGAGAAGGGACAGTTGAATGATGAGAAGCAACTGTATATTATTTGACGAAAATTTTATCTTTGAAGTCCGAAATCATATCAAGCAGGAAGAATCGCGTTATCTATATTTTATTCAGGAAACTAGAATGGTGTAATAATAATGATATTTCAAGAGAAAATATTGGATGGAATTTAAATTGGCGTTGGCAAAATAAAAAAGTAATGGATAACATAATGCATTATTAATTATAGAAATTTCAAAATGATAATAAATTAAAGAAAAGTTTGGCATGGACCTATACGAAGAAGGGAAAGGACATTCACATCTAGTTCTCATAAAAGTTTGATAAAACATCATTTCAAGTTTTTGTACAAATTTTTAAGCATCTCGGCCCTACTCATATTGCCATATAAAATATTATGTAAAGTGTTTAAAGAGATGAAATGGAACTAACGTTACGACCACAATTTCATGTTACTTAAGCTACATCATCTTCAACTTTTCTATCCATTATTCTCAACTTTGAAACTTTGTGCAAAGTTGCGAAATGTCTTTGAAAGAATTCATATGATGATAATTGAAAAGTTATTAAAAGATTATGGGAACCTTGTTATAGAGGAATATATCCTCTATAAAAGTTAACCTAGGGTATAGTTAAACTCTGAATTTTATAAATATGAGTACCATTTTAGTTTGGTCTTTCTGTTCAGATTTTCACCTTACAGAAACCAGCATTTTATTTCGTCTTCAGTATTGCCATTTTTAACTTGAAACAGACCAAGACCTTTCGATGGATATTAAGCTCTTGTTATCAGTTCACTTTTCTTTCCATCCATTGTCATAAACATTGGGGCACGCTATTTCTATATATATATATATATATATATATATATATATATATATATATATATATATATATATATATATATATATATATATATATATATATATATATATATATATATATATATATATATATATATATATATATATATATATATATATATATATTATTAGGTTAATCGAGATCCACCACAGACTTACACAAGAATGGTTTCTAGAGCTATGTCAAGAGCAGAATTACTTCTTCAGGTAATTTTTTTTCTTTAATTTTATTTGTCATGATCGTGAATCTTAAGTTATCCAATAGCGAAAGCATACTAGATTTGTTTGGTAATGTGAGATACGAAGCAATTGATATTTTTTGACTGAGGGTTCTTGTTTCTACTTTCTGTGACCTAAACGTATTCTTGTCATGGTATGATTATTTTCAAATTCTACTCGAACTGAATTATGGTTACCAAGTACAGGTATCAGCAACCAACCAGAGTAAAAATATTTCTTTATCAACATTTTTTGGAAGTGTTGTTACAAGGTATTAGATTAAAAAAAAAAAAAAATATATAAATGTCATTAGTCTCAAATGGTCAGACACTCACTTTTATCATTTGAATTGCAACTTCAGTATAATGATAGACATAAGAAATGAAGATAGACATCTTCTTTATCCTCTACCAAAATTGATTGTATTAAACTTTCTAGCATTTAAATATTCATTTGATAGGAAAGATATAATTGGTACTAACTGTAATGTAACCAATTCGGGTAGTAATTTATTTTAATGTATTTGCAGGTTGTTATGGGTGAATATAACACAGATTTAGAACTCGTAGAAAAATTCGCGCGTCTTCTTCCAGATGCTTCCTTGTCCGATTTTCAGAAAGTAAGTTTTAGGTTTTTCATTTCTTAATTTTAAGAAGTGCGTTTCAACTTACCTGGTGAGCCTTTCCATAGTGGAAAGAAGAAGTTGTACTTATTTTTCCCCATTGATTAAAAGATTAAAGCGGCAGATCCTTTCAAATTTTAAATTAGTTTTTCATATTTCACTTCTCCATTAGGTTCTTGAATTACGAGGAGCAAAGGACAAGGCTTCTGTTCTCGAACTCTATCGACGAAAAGTTATCGACGTATCTCCAGAAAAATCTCAGTCATTATCAACATCATCACCTCGTAGAGTTTCTTCGGGTTCAACTTTCACATCTGGTACAATAACGTCTCCCGAAAGGGATTCAAGTAAAATAGCTCGTCTAGAAAGATTATTAAAATCGGGACGTTTAATGATGTCGTGAGAATGAAAGCAAGTCGTAATTTATTTATATTTATTTTAAAATAGATTTTGGCGATAAAGTGGTCCTCCGATGAAGGTTTTGTAATGTATTTTAAAATAGGTTTTAAAGATGAAGGGTAGCTAACCGTCTGTAAAATAATTCTTCACTTGAAGTAGAGGTTATTGAGCGGTGAATTATCCTCCTCTCAGATTGTTCCACTTAATATTATAGATACAGGTCTTTTGATAGGTTGACAATAAACAAAATGGTGGTCTTCAGCAACCATCTCTGACATTTCTTAATCTTACCTAATTTTCATGAACATAATAAAATGGCAACACTGAAAATTTGTGCAATTAAAAGAACCAAATATATATATTTTATATTGTAGGATAGAATGAAAAATTCCATTTCTTAAAAATATTTTATTAAAAATATACAATTCTAAAAGACATTTAATATTAATTCCAAGTTCAGAAATTTTTATTTTTACTTCTATATATACAAAAGTTTATGTAATATATTTATAACTAAAAACTTCCACTATTGAATATATAGAAAGGTTAAATTATTTATTTAGATTTCCTAAAAATTTGATTTACTGATTTTGTATTTTATATCTATAATTATATATATACAAATCTCATAATTGAAATTTTCTTAATTCTTTCTTTTTTAATTATATGGAAAGGTATAAAAAATATTTATATTATAAGGCTACATAAATGCAGTTTAAAAGAGTATGAACCTATCTTAAAAGGTGACAGGAAAGTCTTAATAAATAGGTCGTCTATCCTAGTCTTTTATCTCTATTTACAACTTATTGTACTGCTGAAGGGGAAAGTCTATTTTCTTTCATCTTTAAAAACTCTTTCCAGTCTTTAGTCAAGATTTATAAAAACTCTTTTAAAAAAATGAGTCTGGTTTACAAGTGGGCAGACATTTCGTCGTGGTATTTGGAAGAACGGAAGTATCTGATGCCAACAAGCGTAGGAATTATAATACCAAGAGCGATAATACCAGTGCCAATGGCATTAATGATAAAAGCTTCGATTGGAAGGTCCTTATAGATGCTCTCTCCCGATTCGTTCCTGAAGTTAGTATGAAGCAAGAATGGTTAATAGAAATACAATCATAATAAGCTTTAGGTAAAAAAAGTAAAAAGAAAATAATTACAGATAACGTCGAAGTTAAACATGTCTTTTACGTACAATTATTCTGCTGCTGTAAAGTAAATTTTATTTTTAAAGATTTAATAAATCGCGTCATTAAAAGAAGCAGAAGGGGAAAAAAATAAGTGAAGAATGAAACTTGTTCCCCAACAACAAACAAACTTAAAGACATGAAATCTAAAGTACCTTTGCATGCAAATTTGAATCAGTTTTGTAGATAAATATTTTAAAGAAAAAGTGGTTATTTTTTGAAATTTAAGTATATATTAATAAACGATTTTAGAAAGCAGCGACCGTCTTGTTATAAAATTTTACTAATAACATTAACAAGTCAAACAAAGCTTCAGTCCTTTATGGTTTTTTTTTTTTTTTTTTATCAAACATTTATTTTAAAAATTTATTTCTCGTCTGAGGATGAAAACCGTCAATAAACAAACTTGATAAACAATAAGATTAAAACATCAAATATAAGAAAACTTTTTAAATATTCTTTTCTCTGTATACGTATCCATGCTGAGTCATCACATAATGTGAATTTGAACTTGGTCCTTCAACAAATGCAACCGGACTAGGCGGTGGGTATTTTGGGTTATGTAAAACGTAACCCATAATGATGGCCAAAGCCGTTAGAGCCATGGCCATTGCATTATAATAGTAAGCCTCGTCTGGAAGTGTCGAGTAATGAGGGTTCCTGAAGTAACACAAAGGAATAAAGTAAATACAATGTGTGTCCAATTTCATCATATAATTTAACAGTAGTATAAAAAAAAATCTGGCATTCGTACTAAAACTTAGAATGGATTAAAGAAGAGATAGAAGCTATGTATATTTATGGAAAATCTGTTTTTAATACGTTTACCATATGGTGATTGAAGCAGGAGCGCTGCCATCAATATCAGAATGGTAACTCCTGTAGCTTTATTATTATTTTTTTTTAACAAAGAACTTGAAATATATTACTGATTACTTTTATATATATATATATATATATATATATATATATATATATATATATATATATATATATATATATATATATATATATATATATATATATATATATATATATATATATATATATATATATATATATATATATATATATATAAAACTATAATTTATATATTTTCCCGAAGATTGATTATAAGGAAAACCGTTATAAAAAAAATACATAATGTCTTTGGAATTTTACTTAGAAAGTAGTAGGTAGAGTGAAGGTATGGAGTAAAATGTACCTTTTGAAAGGAAACTTTCTCCTGCAACTATATAAGGATACATTCTATACACCAAAATGTAAAGAGTTATCTTTGTGAATCTAGCAACGGATTTCTATATATGTAATAACTTGAGGAACAAATGTTTTCAGAAATACTTCGATATTTATTTGTAAACTATCGGACACATTATTTAGTTCGACTTTATTTATCCTTCAGATTTTATAATAATCTAAGTGCAAATATGTACGTTACATTTTTCTGCAGAAGTTTATTTTAATATTCTTACTTTTAAAGAAGGTATTAAAGGAAAAATTTTCCTTATTCTTTCTGTGACGAATAAATGCAGAAATTAACAAGTTAGATTGGAGAAGAAAAACTGAAAAACTGTCGACATGTAGTAAGTATATCAATAGGATAAATTTAGAACACAAACCTTTGTATATTAAAGAGATGATAAAAAGATTGTTTGCTTTTCAAAGAGGATTTGGATTAAAAGATAAAGCAAGTTTAGTTCAGTAATAATAAAACTGCTAATACTCCGCTCAGGATATTAAAGAACGCAGAAGAATTATAATATCACTCATAAAATAACTTATTGATCAAAATATAATTACATCACACTCTTCTCTCTATTTCAAATAATGTGAAAATATCCTAAGAGCATTAATGATTGAGGGAAGACTGTAAAACCGATTTGCATATGACGTTAAAAACCTTATTGATATTAAAGGAGAGAGAGAGGAAGAAGAAAATATTAAGACAAATTACTGTGCCGAGATAGGAATGAGAGAAAAATGAGAATTGAATTTTTTAATTTGCTTGAAAATGATAAAGGGAAAAATGGTGCAGTACAACAAATGAAAGAGATAGAACACAAACATACAAAACAAATGAAATTCTTAAAAGAAAATGCCTAACAGCTTCTCTCGGAATGGTACGCATCGTTTTTATTCGAGTAAATATTTAAATTATTTTTTAGTAATATTTAATGACTAGAAATGTAAGAAGGTAGTTAAATAAAATAAATATTGTTGCAATACTGAATAAAGAGCAAAAGAATGGCAAATAGAGCTGCTCATATTTTGATATGTGATGGATTACATTAAAAAAAAATCATTTTCTTGATTTCCATTTTGACAATTAATTCCAAATTTATCAGTGAAATTGAAATTAGAAATTCCGACGATTTCTAACACAATATAATAATAACTTTTGTCTCGTACCCTAAACGCTTAAATTTAACTCTTCTTTTATGTGGGATTTTTAGTTTACTCTTAAATTATGTTTCGTGATACTTGAATTTATTTTATACTTACTTAAGAGAGAATAGAGCCTTTTCTGTTAAGCCTGTGACACAAGTTGCAACCGCGAGCATGAATGTAATGAGTCCGAAGGAAGAATGAATGGGAACCAACGACGCCCGGAAAGACGACGTTCCTTGCTCGCAAAGAAGCAAAAGCCAAAAACTGAAGAATCCCACAAAGAGCTGTTAAAACAAATAACTATATGAAAAAATATAACAAAAAAGTACGGATTTTAATTAATAAAAACATATGAATTAATGTTAGAAATATATTGATACAATATCAATAAGGTTTTATGAAGTTAAAATATTAATAAATTGAAAACTTTTTATAAATAAGAAAAAACGCAATACACACAAATATGTACTCCTAACCACAACTACTCTTAACCGAGGCTGGAGATTTGGTTGCATGACATCCTGTCTTCGATTTAGATTCCAGTTACTTAGGTACTGTACATAAGACATTTAAATGGTATTGTACTTGATTCCAACTGTGGTTTCGGTTCCGAGAAGTCTTTAGAATTAGATCAATTTCGAATCCAAATTGCGAAATATTTACCGATTCCGATAATCTGGGCTCTGATTCCATTTCCAGTTCAAATAAGGCCTTCCATATAGACTTTGTATCGAATTTCGATGCAGAAAATTTACCCCGATTCATAATCCTCCGAGCTCCGATTCCAGTTCCATAAAGATTTCCAACTGGACTCCGAGTTTCGAATCCAATCCAAATATATTTCCCTATTACGCCATTCTAGGTTCCTATTATTATTATTATTATTATTATTATTATTATTATTATTATTATTATTATTATTATTATTATTATTATTATTATTATTATTATTATTATTATTATTATTATTATTATTATTATTATTATTATTATTATTATTATTATTATTATTATTATTATCATCATTATAATACTCCTATAAGTATAATGAACTATG